>CAUHTR010007325.1:103963-184734 GCA_959609185.1 Schmidtea polychroa
CGTGTGCGCTTTTTTCTTTGTTTTGGTTGTGTGCGCACACAGACGCGTAAAATGGAGGGTGGAAATTTTAATCTGATCTCGCGTCTGTGTGCGCTTTTCTTTTCTGTTTTTGGCTGTGTGCGCACACAGACGCGAGCAAGAGGTAGTTTTCAATTTTTTTGAATTTTTGAGTTGTAATTTGAGTTTTAGATTTATCGATCTCGAATGGATTTAAGGTTTTAACTGAAGATTTTTTTGAATTTGAGTTCTCTTCGATTTTGGTTGGAATTTATGGAAAGTAACAAAGTTACAAATTATGGATTTAAATATAACGGGGAATTGATGGATCTCGATGATTTAATGGCAAGGTTGAATAGAACCCGCAGCAAAATGGAAATAGAAACTATTTGTAAAGACGATATTATCAGATCTAGCAAATCGCTTAAAGTTCTGGATAATGGATTCTCTCTAATCACATTATCTCGAGACGGACAATTAGTTCAATCTGTACCTGGTCAATTGAATATGGATCAAACAAATTTGTTGAAATGTGCTCAAGATCAAAATGGCCGAATCGATATTGTTTGGTGTTCAGAAAGGAATAATATGAGATCAAATTTATGTGTAGCTACACAAGGACAGGTTCCAAATAAAATGATTGAGAAGAGTTCAGCTACGAGATTGTTTAATATTACTGAAAGTACTGGAGGTGTTATGACTGCTATGATCCCTGATTATCGATCTCAAGTATGGCGTGCACAAATGGAAGCAGCTCGATTTAGATATCAAAATGGATATGACAATAAAATGATTATGTGTGATGATTATTATTCTGATTATTATGAATTCGCGAATGAACATGGTAGCAGAGCGTGGTTCCGGCTAGCCAGCCGGAACAAGGTAATTGATGATTGTAAAATGTATTTTTTGTATTTATGTATTATGATAAAAAATGTAATAACAACTAATATTTCTGTAAAATTAAACATCCTCCCTTCCCTATCGAGCGTGGGAAAGTGCTGCTATGGGCCCCAGCACTCTTTTAAAGGGGGAAGCCAGGGGAACGGGGTAAAGAACAGAGCCGAGTCAAGGGTGAGGGCGAGCGGGGTAATGGGTTTTGAGTTGCGAGGGGAAAATCAAATATTTGTCAAGACTCTTACTGGTAAGACAATTACTCTGGACGTTAAATGGAACGACACAATTGAAAAGATAAAAGGAAATATCCAGGACAAAGAAGGAATTCCGGAAAATTATCAAATGTTAGTATACGCAGGAAAGCAGTTAGAAAATAAAAGAAGATTGAACTATTATAGGATACAAGTAGGGTCGACACTTCATTTGTCACTCAGGCTGTGCGGTGGCAATGACGAAGAGATGTTAGAAGAAGAATTGTGGAAAAAGAGAATGAAAAAAGGAAAATTAACGAGATGGAGAAACAAGATTCTGAATGATATAAAGGGTAAGGATGTTAGCAAATGGTTGGAAGAATATGAAGATCTAAAGGAGAGTCTAGATGAAGAATTAAGAGATCTAAGAACGATCAGTGAAAAATTACATAGATTGGACATCACTGCAATCTTAGATAAAGACCTGCAGGAGATCGAGGAAAAACATCAAATAATTGGGGCATTGATGGAAAGAAAAGCAAATCAATCTTTTATGGAAAAGAAGGAAAAGGTGAATGATGATACAATCAAGAAGAATAATTCCGTGCATAAAAGAAAACTGGAAAGTCTACAGAAAATTACAATACCTGTCTTTGAAGGCAAGATGAAAGAGTACGAACCATGGAAGGCAGCTTTTACGGCGTGTGTTGACGAAGCGGAAGGTGATGAGGTTGAAAAGATGTTTCACCTGCACAAGTACCTTCATGGAGAGCCATTAAAGTTAATTGAAAATCTAGGATATTCGGCAGAGGCTTATCAAATGGCAAAAGAGAAGTTGGATAGGCGATATGGTGGAGATGAAAGGATATATTTATCAATGTTAGAGGAGATGGAACAGTTCAGGCCAATTCGAGAAGGAGATTTGAAGGATCTAGACTCATTTGTTGGATTATTAGAAACGGTCACCGTGCGATTTAAATCCACTGGGAAAGAATCCGAGTTAAAGACTGGATATCTGTTTCAAAAGTGTTTGGGCAAGTTAACAACGGATCTTGTGTATAAATGGAAGAAAGAGAAAATAGAAAAGGAATTGCGGGAGACGATAGAGGATTTGAGAAGATGGATACAACAAGAAGCGGAGATCCTAAGGTCCACTAACGAGGTCGTGTATGGGACTCAACCATGCACCAGGGCTTATGATGTGTCAAGAGTAGAAGGTGTGTCTAGAGAAAGAGAAAGCTTCAATCCAGGAGGTTGGACGCATTTACGGGGCAACCAGATGGCAGAGTTAAAAGTGGAACGGTTATACAGGTGAATCACTCTAACGGCTATAGATCAGAGTGTGTACAATGTGGCGGTCAACATTACCTAGACCAATGTGACAAGTTTAAGCAACTCCCAATTTCAGAAAGGAAGAGAATCATCGAAGAAAAGAAACTGTGCAGGAATTGCTTCAAAAGAAATCACATGGCCAAGGAATGTCGTAAAGAATCTTTCTGCAAGGTTACCGGATGTAAGCAAAGACACAACGAATTAGTAAATGAAAACGCATCAATGAGGACGGTTCAGAGTTATTTTGCGGTAACTGAAATGTTCAATGACGAGTTACGGGCATCTCGAGGAATTGAGGACACGCCACTCGACAGGAGTAAGGCATCTAATGAAGAGCAAGGAGCTCAGAGTCATTTAGATGGGCAAATATTCAATTCTGGAAGAACTAACGAATTAGTTAACGTTATGACAATCACACAAAATGTTCAAGGAAAAATGAATACGGGGGAAAAGCAAGATGAGGCTTGCCGGGCTGGTGAGATCATAAAATTATCTGACGATAAAATTGTAGAACCGAAGACAACGGAAGTGATGAGTAATTGGGAAAAAGACAAACCAGAATCAGAGGATTTAACGCCCGAGGCGGCGGTTAATGATATGCAGGACGACGAAGGGGAAGTTAATCGATTAAAAGAAGAACGTGATAATGTAAAAGGGGCAGAAGACTCCAAAGGGGAGAGGCCAAACAAGGAGACCAGTAGGGTATATGGGAAATCATGGGAAACTGTACGTGATAATGATCAAGGGGCCAAAGAAGTTTTGGAAAAATTGAACGAATCATCGAACAGTTTCAAACAACAAGGATCACTGGAACTCGCTTGCACGCCTCTAATGGTGCCGCGAACGCCTCTAAAGATGAACATGAAAGACAAGGTGTCGATTGGGGAATCGAAACACGAAGCAATCAAAGAACGACTTTGTAAAATGCTTATAAAAACATTAAGTGAAAACTGGTCACTAAATGAAATGCAACAGGGAAAAGGGTGGAATATTGAATTGGCGAAAAAGGGAGAAAGAATAATGGAGAGATTACACCTAAACAAACTGAACATGGACAGCTGCTTGGCCGAGTATAGCGATGGTGGATGGAGAATCCACAATGATCTTTCAAAAAAGGTGCGTGGCGCGGCGGCTTATATAATACAAAGATGGGTTTGTGAGGGTTATTGGAGATTGAGCCATAATGCAGGAAATGAAGGGGAGAAGGGATAAAATGGCGAGGGAAATGCAGAAAATGAAGGGGAGAAGGGATAAAATGGTGAGGGAAATGCAGAAAATGAAAGGGAAAAGGGATAAAATGGCGAGGGAAGTGCAAGAAATGAAGGGGAAAAGGAATAAACTGACACGGGAATGTATCTTCAAAGTATGTTTGAGTATAAAAGAAGAAGGAGAAGCTGATGGGGATTTGAGATTGACACTAAGGTGTCAAGGGGGGGAGGATGGTTAATTATTATTTGTTTCGCGTCTGTGTGCGCTTTTTTCTTTGTTTTGGTTGTGTGCGCACACAGACGCGTAAAATGGAGGGTGGAAATTTTAATCTGATCTCGCGTCTGTGTGCGCTTTTCTTTTCTGTTTTTGGCTGTGTGCGCACACAGACGCGAGCAAGAGGTAGTTTTCAATTTTTTTGAATTTTTGAGTTGTAATTTGAGTTTTAGATTTATCGATCTCGAATGGATTTAAGGTTTTAACTGAAGATTTTTTTGAATTTGAGTTCTCTTCGATTTTGGTTGGAATTTATGGAAAGTAACAAAGTTACAAATTATGGATTTAAATATAACGGGGAATTGATGGATCTCGATGATTTAATGGCAAGGTTGAATAGAACCCGCAGCAAAATGGAAATAGAAACTATTTGTAAAGACGATATTATCAGATCTAGCAAATCGCTTAAAGTTCTGGATAATGGATTCTCTCTAATCACATTATCTCGAGACGGACAATTAGTTCAATCTGTGCCTGGTCAATTGAATATGGATCAAACAAATTTGTTGAAATGTGCTCAAGATCAAAATGGCCGAATCGATATTGTTTGGTGTTCAGAAAGGAATAATATGAGATCAAATTTATGTGTAGCTACACAAGGACAGGTTCCAAATAAAATGATTGAGAAGAGTTCAGCTACGAGATTGTTTAATATTACTGAAAGTACTGGAGGTGTTATGACTGCTATGATCCCTGATTATCGATCTCAAGTATGGCGTGCACAAATGGAAGCAGCTCGATGTCGATATGAACATGTATATAAAAATAAAATGATTATGTGTGATGATTATTATTCTGATTATTATGAATTCGCGAATGAACATTATCTAAGTTTAAAGAATATTTCTCTTTTCATTGCTTACCACATTAGAATTTTTATCGAAATTTATGATAATTTTACTGATTCAATGATAAATTTGAATGAGTTAATTAATATATACTCTGAGTTTATCCGAAAAAATATTCTGTCCCCCTATGGGTATTGCTCACAAGGGTACTACTCACATTCAACATGTCGTAAGTGTATTAGTCGTAAAGGTATTTAATGCTTTTATTTGAATGATTATTTAGACAAATTTGTTGTTTAAGGTATTCATAATTTTTAGAGTTGATGGTTTTATTCAAGTAAATTTCTATCATTTTTATGAATTTCTATCATTTTCATGAATTTCCATCATTTTTTGTGAATTTCTAATATTTTCATGAATTTCCATAATTTTTCGTGGATATCTATCATTTTTGTGGATTTCTATTATTTTTGTGAATTTTTATCATTTTTGTGAATTTCCATTATTTTTGTGAATTTCTGTAATTTAATGCTAATTCTAAGGTAAATTTAATTAATTTCTTGATAATTGAATGTATTTTTAATTTTTAATGAGGTTAATAATTAGAGTTTGTACAATAATCAAGTGGATAAATTTTTATGAGGATATTGAATAATTTTCTAAGAATTTCATGTTGACTGATAAATTTAATTGATAAATTTAATTAATTTCTTGATAATTAGTTGTATTTTATTGAATAGTTTTTTAAATAAAAATTAATTTCATTGACAATTAGGTTAATAATTAAGTGATTTTTGATGATAACTTTGTAATGTATTTGAATAAATAATTTTTCAATATTTTTCTAAGAATATTTACACTTTGATGAACTTTAAAAAACATAAGCTAAGAAACAGTTAACCTTATCAAGGACTTTAAATTTACTTGATAATTATTGTAGGATATACAGAAATTTAGTTTGCTGTTACTGCTTGAAAATGATTGGTTGAATAGCTGAAGAATTATCATCAATTAATATATGTATCATCTCCAGTTAGGTATTTGATGGTGAATATTTGTAGAAAATATTGATTTTTGATCTTTTAGTGAACTCTTACTACATAGCTACTAAATTATTTCAATGGAAGAATATTTGGTGTCTGTAACAATTAAGTCATATTTTTGAAGTTCTCTAAGGATTTTAAGAGGATTGAGTGAATTAAAGGAGGATTCAAGTGGATAGAATTGAAGGATATATTCGGTTAGATGTTTAAAAGGGTAGAAATATTTGGTGAGAGATCGGATAAGATGGGATATTGTCGGTTAGATTTAATGAGAAATCGGTTAAGATGGGAAAATATGATCTTTTGAGGGGATATAGTTGGTTAAATTTAATGAGGGATGGGTTAAGATGGGAATATATCATTGTAAGGGAGATATAGTCGATTGACTTTAATGAGAGATCGGTTAAGATGGGAATATATGATCTTTTAAGGGAGATATAGTTGGTTAGATTTAATCAGAGATCGGATAAGGTAGGAATATATCATTGTAAGGGAGATATATTCGATTGAATTTAATGAGGGATGGGTTAAGATGGGAATATATCATTGTAAGGGAGATATATTCGATTGAATTTAATGAAGGATGGGTTAAGATGGGAATATATGATCTTTTAAGGATGATGTTGGTAAAATATCAATGTTTTAAGGGAAAATTGATCTTTATTGGGAGAAATCTATCGGGTGATTTTAATTAGTAATTAAATCGGTTGGATATCGGTAAAAATGATCATTTGAAGAAATATGGATAAATTTAATCTTTCTATGCAACTACTCAGTTATATTGTACAGTCAAATTTCAAGCAATATTTATTTTAAATTTCGAGTACAGTGATTAACAAAAATTTAATTATAACCGGTTTTATCATTAGATTTTATAAATTATTTAGAGTTAATGATTTTACCTGTTTTATAGGGAAATATTTGTGATAATACGAATTAAAGTTAGAATTATAGTCATTTAAAGGGGATTTTAAGGAATCTTATTAGTCTGAGGTAAATATATAACCTTTTAAGGATATTTATCGATAAAATACTAATCTTTAAAGATAGAGTTATTTTTGGGAAATTTGATGCTTTTTAGATGATTTTATTGAATTATTTGTAATAATATTGATTAAGGGTAGAAATATAGTCATTTAAGGGATTTTAAGGAATCTTGTTAGTTTGAGGTGAATATATGATATTTAACAAGTACTTATCGATAAGATACTAATCTTTAAAAATAGAGATATTTCAGGCGAAATGATTCTTTTTAGATGATTTTATTAGAGAATTCGCTTGAATATACCAATTATTGTCATTTGAATGAATTTTCTGGTTTGTTAGTTTTCTAGTCTCTTTTGGAATTTAATGATAATTATTTTTATTGTAGATTGATGACATTGATAATTTTAATGAATTTATACCGATTTTTGAATATTTTGAGCATTCAGTCAATCAATTTGAGTACATGTATTATTTTTAAAAAAAAATAATTAAAATTAATTTTATTTCAATTAATTTATTCAATCTAAATCAATTATCTACTAAATCTTATCTTATTAATTTATTATCTTAGTTGATTCAACTTGAATGATCAGTATTTTTTTATTTACTGGATGATTAATGAATAGAATTCTTTCTTGTCTATTAATTAAATTTTTATGATATTTATTTTGAGTAAATTTAAATTTTTGCAATTATTTAATCAATTTTTACCAAGTTATTGATGTCTTGAGTTCAATTAATTTTCCATCTAATTTTTCAAGTGATGAGTATTTTTCTTTTAAAGATCAATTTGTTAGTACATAGTTGTTGGTTGTAGGTAGTTGGTTGTTAGTACTTGGTAGTTGGTAGTTGGTATCTGATTGACTTTTAGATTTTGATAAGAAGATAGTGTATGTGATGAAGAATATTTTGTATTTAATTGCTATTATTTTTATGTGTGGTTAGTTGATTGTTGGTATCTAGTTGTTGGTATCTTGTATTTAATAGTTGGTAGAGTGTTGTTTACTGATTGTTGTTATATAGTTGTAGGTTGATAATGCTTAGTAACAGGTTGATGTTGGTTGTATGTACTTGGTATCAGGTAACTGGTTGTTAGTACATGGTAGTTAATTAATGAGTAGGTGGTGGTTGAGTGTTACCAATAGCCTTACGACCAGTACCTTTACGACTAATACCCTTACGACCAGTACCCTTAGGGGGTCAAAACATCCTGTCGGATAAACTCAGAGTATATATAATAAAACTGATCAACAATAAGTATTTATTGAATGTGATTTTTACTTTGCAATAATAAGTCAGTAGTTATCATTTAAAAGATGTTTTTGTAAATTAGAATTCATTAGTATTTCATTGTAATTTAAATTATTTTGAATTTCACGTGGTGTTTTAAAGTGATTGAGTTGTGGTATACAATTCATAAAATACAATAAAGAATATTTAGTTGATTGTAAGTAGTTAGTTGTAAGTATGTGGTTGTTTGAGAGTTAGTTAGTACGTGGGATCATGTTGAAAGTATTTGTTAGCATCTAGTTAAAAATATTTAGTAACTGATTGTTGGGAACTGTTGAATTATTATTATTATTATTATTATTATTATTATTATTATTATTATTCCATTAAAATTTCCATTAAAAATTAACTTAAAAAATTATTTCATTAAAATTAACTTAAAAAATTTTACATTTAAAATTAACTTAAAAAAAAAATTTCCATTTAAATTTTCATTAAAAATTAAATTTCTCAAAAAAAGTTGGTGGTTATTCAATCTTTTGATAATAAATTTAAAAATCTTACTTTAATTTACTTATTTAGCTTTAATTTAAAATTTGAACCATTGGTTACTTAATTTTAAATTTTGAACCTTAATTTTCCTTAATTTATCCTTAATTTACCTAATTATTCTTTATTTCTTAATTTTACACCATAATTTACTAAACAACTAATTATAACCCTTATTTTCATATTTAACTAATAATTTCATGTGGTCATTGATTGATTGACGAAGATTTGCATCTAAAATGAACATTGAAAATCCCAGAAAACTTTCATCTTAAATTGACTTTAACTTTAATATTTTAGACCATTGATTACTTAATTTTAAAATTAGACATTAATTTACTTATTTAACCAATAATTTCATGTGGTCATCTGGTTGTAAGTACTAGGTATCTAGTTGTTATTACTTGGTTGATGTTGGTTGTAAGTGGTTGGTAGGTGGTAGCTAGTTGGTTGTAGGTACTTGGTTGATAATGCTTAGTACCTGGTTGATGTTGGTTGTAAGTACTTGGTAGGTGGTAGCTAGTTGGTTGTAGGTACTTGGTAGGTGGTAGCTAGTTGGTTGTAGGTACTTAGTAGCAGGTAACTGGTTGTTAGTAACTAGTTGTAGATTGTAGGTGGTTGGTAATGCTTAGTACATGGTTGTTGTTGGTTGTAAGTACTTGGTAGGTGGTAGCTAGTTGGTTGTAGGTACTTGGTAGGTGGTAGCTAGTTGGTTGTAGGTACTTAGTAGCAGGTAACTGGTTGTTAGTAACTAGTTGTAGATTGTAGGTGGTTGGTAATGCTTAGTAGCTGGTTGTTGTTGGTTGTGAGTACTCGGTATCTGGTACCTAGTTGGTTGGTTGTTTTTGGTTGTTAGTATCTAGTTGTAGGTATCAGGTAACTAGTTGTTAGTAACTAGTTGTAGGTATCTGGTATCAGATAACTGGTTGTTAGTAACTAGTTGTAGGTATCTGGTTGTTAATACATGTTCCTAAGTTGTTGGTTTGTTGTTGAATTATTATTAAAATTTATCTTTGAAAAATATTTCATAAAAATTTTCATTAAAAATTATCTTAAAAATTTCCATCTAAAATTATCATTGAAAAATATTTCATAAAAATTTCCATTAAAAATTAACTTAAAAAATTATTTCATAAAAATTTCCATTAAAAATTATTCATAAAAAATTATTTCATAAAAATTTCTATTAAAAATTACTTAAAAAATTATTTCATTAAAATTTTCATTAAAAAATTTCAATTCTCAAACACCTTCTATTATTTCAACTTTTTGTTAATAAATTTTAAAATCTTACTTTAATTTACTTATTACATTACTTATTTAAAAATTATTACTTTAATTTACTTATTTAACTTTAATTTAAAATTTTTGACCATTGATTACTTAATTTTTAAATTTGGACCTTAATTAACTTTAATTTAATATTTTAGAACCTAAATTTACTTTAATTTAAAAATTTGGACCATTATTTACTGTAATTCAAAATTTTGGACATTGATTTACATTAATTAAAAATTTGAACCATTGGTTACTTAATTTTTAATTTTGAACCTTAATTTAGTTATTTGAGCCCATTCATTACTTTAATTCAAAAATTTGGACCATAATTTACTTTAATTTAATTTTTTAGACCCATAATTTACTGTAATTTAATTTTTAGGACCATAATTTACTTTAATTGAAAAATCTGAGCCCATTAATTACTTTAATTCGAAAATATGAACCTTAATTTACTTTAATTTAAAAATTTGAGCCATAATTTACTGTAATTCAATTTTTAGACCCATAATTTACTTTAATTTAAAAATTTGGATCATTATTTACTTTAATTTAATTTTTAGGACCATAATTTAATGTAATTGAAAATTTTTGACCATAATTTACTTTAATTGAAAAATTTGGACCATTATTTACTGTAATTTAATTTTTAAGAACCATAATTTACTGTAATTTAATTTTTTGACCCATAATTTACTGTAATTTAATTTTTAAGAACCATAATTTACTGTAATTTAATTTTTTGACCCATAATTTACTGTAATTTAATTTTTTGACCCATAATTTACTGTAATTTAATTTTTTAGGACCATTATTTACTTTAATTGAAAAAATTTACCACGTTTTTTAGTGTAGACCACCTTTTTCTCAGGACCAAGGAGACCCACCTCACTATAGTCTGAAAAATCCTTGGCTTTTTTAGTGTAGACCACCTATTTGTATTGAAAATATCCTGAGACCTTAAATTACCATGCTTTTTTATTGAAGACCAGCTTTTTGTATTGAAATTCTCAGGACCAAGGAGTGCCACCTGAATTGACCTAGAAAATTCCATGCTTTTAGTGGTAGTCGGATTTTTGTATTGAAAATATCCTGAGACCTTAAATTACCATGCTTTTTTATTGAGACCACCTTTTTGTATTGAAAATATCCTGAGACCTTAAATTACCTTGCTTTTTTAGTGTAGACCACCTTTTTGTATTGAAAATATCCTGAGACCTTAAATTACTATGCTTTTTTAGTGTAGACCACCTTTTTGTATTGAAAATATCCTGAGACCTTAAATTACCTTGCTTTTTTAGTGTAGACCACCTTTTTGTATTGAAAATATCCTGAGACCTTAAATTACCTTGCTTTTTATTGAAGACCGCCTTTTTGTATTGAAAATATCCTGAGACCGTAAATTACCACTCTTTTTTAGTGAAGACCATCTTTTTCTATTGAAAATTCCAGGACCATCGAGACCCCTTCACTATAGTCTGAATAATCCTTGGCTTTTTTATTGAAGACCGCCTTTTTCTATTGAAAAAATTTTATTTGTATTGAAAATCCCGGGACCATCGAGACCCCCTCACTATAGTCTGATAAAAAAAAATTTGGACCAAAAATCCCTGAAAGCAAAAAATGTGAGTTGGAACAATTGCGTAATAAAAAGTTGGAACAATTTTACCGCCCCCCCCCCCGGGGGGGGGGGTAATTGTTCCAGCGGGCTACTATCTACCTACTTGTATAACCATTTACCGATAACAAAATGATACCATTCATCTTCAAACGATAACTATTTTTATAATTTTTCCTTGTTTATCTTAACTCTAATTTTGACTAAATAAATGTAAAAATAGCATATAGAAACGTGTAAAAAATAAAAAATATCCTAGATCATTGGTCCTGCATGAAAGTGATTTATTATATCACAATTTTATTCGATCATAGGTTTACTCAATAATGCACTTTTTTCATCCTTGAATTTGGGGTTTGAAAATTGAAAATGTCCTATTGAAGGAGAAACTTTAAAATTGGTTAAAATTAATCTCGAAAATAGTTTTGTTTGTATTATGACCGATAGAACAAGTAGGATGAATAAAGCTAGAAATATTTTACCAACAGATCAATAATTATGTTTTGACCATACCTTAGGAAGCTATGCTTTAATAACTGCTGATATTGCATTGAAATTTGTGCTGAAAAAGCGGCAACAAAATGTTGACATTAGTTACCACATTTTGTCTGTTTTAGGTCTTTGAATTAAAGAAAGAAGAACTCAATTAAGCAGTTGAGCACAATGTCTTCACAATGGTCATAGTGATTCAATGAAAATGATTGAAGTTTCTAATACAGCAAACAAAATACTTTTGTGGACTTTTCTTCAGCTATTAAATGTGACCGATTTAACAAGCAGAGTTAGTAGGGTAGCTGATGTCTTTGATGAGATTGAGGAAATATCTTGCGGTGAAAATATATTTTGTAATAATAATGACAAATTTATGATTGAACAATTTAACCAAGCTATGGAAAAAGATTTCAAATGTGATAGAAAAAATACAAGGTAGTGGTACAAAACGGGACTATCTCTAAAGGGTTTATCATATTTCAATGAAGATTAATCCCACTGATGTGGAATCTCAATGGGTGTTTTCAACTTCCGGTTTGATATGATCAAAAATTCAGAGTCTGTGTAATGTTAAAACGATTGACATATTATGATTTTTGAGATCATATTTTCAAAAATTAAAAAAATTAATTCTCTAATACAGTGATTCTCAACCACTGTGCCGCGAAATTTTAGATATATAATATATCGAAACTGTTGCAAATTCAAATTTTGCTCTACAAATCGACGAAAAAACAGACAATTCAGGAAAAGTCAAGTACCCTAAAATCGTGCATAAGCCACATTTATATATTTTTTAAAAATCACATGAAATTTTATATAAATAAATTGACTTTTTTTCAGATAAGCCGTGGCTTATCTGCGCGATTTTAGGGTAATTGCATTCGTTAGATTTATTCACGAAAATCAATTTTTATGTTGTCGGGAGTTACCTGATTTTACAACTTGGCAAACATATTTTTTATACAATTAGTTCATATTTAGAAAAAATCATCAAAAAGCATCAAGCTCAAATTTCGCATTAAAAGTATTGTAATTAATCAATAATAAACGTTTTGTTATTTTTTTAGTACATATTATTTCATTTCGCACATTTAAAATTTTTATCATAAACTATTTTACGCAGTGTTTTATGGGTAAGTAAATAATTTTTAAACTTATCTTTTTCTTTGTGTGCCCCAAAATTTTGAAATCGTTAAAAGTGTACCGCAACAAAAAAAGGTTGAGAATCACTGCTCGAATACAATAGTATAACTTTGGCTATAATAAATTTATGATTTTAATATAAATTTTAAGCAAGATGTAAATGTTCCTTTTCAAATTAAATACTTTTTAATAAGTAATTTTTTATTCTATTGATTTTTTATAACAATCTTCCGACTTAATTTTCAATTTTATTGAACTCTAAAAAAGATAAAAATCGTCAATATAAATATTAATTTTATCATTTTAAGGAAAGAAATATTGATAACAAGTCAATTATTTCCGGAGTACCGAATAGCCAATTTATATCCCTTAAATCAACAAATAGATCAATAGTTGATCGTCATAGGAAATTTTCAAATAAACGATTACGATGCGGATCTTCTTCGTTAAATGCCTTTTGTGAATCAACTAGTCGATCGGATCCAATAGTAAGTAATTCTTTTTTTATATTTTAAAGATAAATTACATTTTTCATTTTCTTAATAATTATCAATTAATAATTAATTAAAGGGAAAATAATGATAAAATCTAATAAATTGATTTCTATCGACAGTTTTCTAAATACATTATTAAAAGTTAAGGCATATCTTTTTTGTTCTGAATTAATTAATTTTGTTAAAATTTTTAAATGCACTTACCATTAAATGTAAAATGTGGAAAATTAAAAAATGACTCAATGCTACTCTTCCAATAATAATTACTATCTTTAGATTATTATTATAAGAACTTTTATTTCTTCCAATTTCACCACTGATTATTTTATCCATTGAATTAAAAAGAGAGTTTGAAGACTATAAATCAGTAATATATCGATGTTTGTTGATACTCACGAATTTTCGGCACTGCCTTTTTCAAGTGAATTTGATCATTATTACATTAAATAATTATTGTTGGGGGATAATAAATTTATTTCGTATTTTATAATAAATTTATTGGTTTAATTATATTCTATTTATATTTTATTTTAATTACCCAAAAAATATTTCCTATTTTTTAAATTTAAATTCTGTAATTTAATTAAATTTTTAATTTTTTAATAAAAAAAACGTTTTTATATTTTAAATATTTTTTTTAATTTTAAATTTTAAATCTAATTAAATATTAATTTAAGTATTAATTTAGTTGAATGTTGATGGACGGTTTAAGTTTTTTGATATAAAGAGTCTCAGCGGCTAATCTTTGCAATGAGTTTTTGAACGCATCTTGTAACATTTTGCATTTTGTTTCGTGTAAGAGTGGTGCTGATTTGTGCACTTTTTTCCAGTGTTCGTGATAATTGCTGGTTTTGCTCTTGACGTGTTCGTTGAGTCTTGTTTGGAACGTTCTAAGTGTTTCGCCTATGTACGATGCGTTACATCTTGTGCAAGTAATTTGGTAAACGATGTTCTTTGAGAAGCAGAAACATTTGGTGGAGGATTGGCATATACAATCTCGATGAAATAGGTCTGATGTTAGAGATTTTTGAGACTTACGAAGCTGTGATTTCAAAGGTGCAGCAGTTATAAAAATTGGGCGAATATGAACTGGCAGCACCATATTGCGAATGTAAGCTCTGATTGTGTTACATGTCCTATTGTTTAAAAAAGGGAAGCGTAGGTATATTACTCGCTTATTGACATGTTCCTTTTGTGTATTATGCCTATTAGAGTTATATTCACTCAAGAAGTATTTTTCTACGAACTCCTTTGGGTATCCATTTTGTAAAAACCGTGTTTTAAAGTTTTCTAGGGTTTCTTGTGTTTTCGTTTTGTCCGAACAGTTCCGTATTGCTCTTTTTCTCTCTCCTACTAATAGAGCGATTTTTCGTTGGAGTGGAACGTGACTTTCCCAAGGAAGAATGTGTCCACTGTGTAGACTTTTAGTGAATAAATCTGTCTTGAACGTGAGCGTGTTTGGACCTTCAGAAGGACTTATCATGGTATCTAAGAAAGCAATCTTGCCTTCTGGGTCAGGTAGTTCAAGAGTGAATTGTATATTAGTGTTAGTGGAGTTTGCATGTGCCAAGATTATATTGAGAGGTACCGTGGAGACTATGAAAATGTCATCAATGTATCTTTTCCACATCAGGATTTTATCTCCAAAAAATAATCTAATATTAGATTCTACATAATGCATGTAGAAAATGGCTAAAATCGGCGAAAGGTTGTTACCCATAGCTAGACCATGAATTTGTTTGAACGGTTTTCCTTTAATTAACACAGTATCTGAGTTTATGGCTAGTTTGACAATTTCTATGAAATCTTGTTCAGATAAGTCTGCAAAAACAGTTTCTGGTTTGAAGGTTTCGAAGAAAGAAGCTGCAACTGTGAAGACGTTGTTCTCTCCAGTGAGAGGGATGGATCCGTAAAGATTAGAGACATCAAGAGATCCCCAAAAGTATTGTTGCTCTAGTGATGTTGAAAGAGATAGGTTTGTAATTTCTGCAACAAATTGGATTGTGTTTTTAAGATGACAGGGATAAAATTTAGTAGATTTTTAAGGATTTCAGCAAGAATCTTTGAAAGAGTTGTAGATACAAGAGGTCTACCTTTTAAAGGATCTTTGTGATCTTTGGGCAACATTGTCATTGTACTAGGTAAAGGTTCACTACAATTGCATTTTGCAAGTAAATCTTTGATTTCGAGGTTAGTCTGTTTGTTAGCAATGACAGCAAGCTTCTTATTAAATGCGATCTGTGAGGAGGATGGTAAGATCATTTTGTTTGTTGCGGTATAATTGGCGAGATGCTATTTGAGAATGAGTTCTATTAAAAAAGATAGCTAAATCTCTGCCCTCTTGAAATTTTGTTGAAACTCTTAAGAAGACGTCATCTTTATATTGTTGATGTGGAAATATTTGTTAATTAATATATTCAATATTTGTTATCATCGAATATGAATGCTATATCGATATTTTATATAGTTAAATACCGGTTTATCAGTATTTTCCAATGATTTTCCTGATCGAAGGTTCTCTTTGAATAAATTTTTCAGCAATGGCCTATTTTTATTGATCATTTAATATATTTTCTTCCAATTTCACCACTGATTATTTTTTCCATTGAATTTATTAAAAAGAGAGTTTGAAGACTATAAATCAGTAATATATCGATGTTTTTTTGATACTCATTTACAATAGTTCTGAGAGTAATATCTTTCGATAGGAAATGTTTTCAAAGAAGAATGGGTTATATTAAAAAAAACATAGCTAAATCTCTGCCTTCTTGAAATTTTGTTGAAATTCTTAAAAGACGTCACTTTACTTAAAAATGATATGCTCGTGAAAGGTCTGCTTGACTAAACTTAGCAGTAAAGATAATACCATTTCTGTATATTTAAAAGAGTATTTTATCAACTGCTACTTATCACAACTTATAAACTAAGTTGTTTCATTATTGAGATGGGTAATTAACCCAGAGTCATAAGATAAAAATGACTCATCAATTTTACTCCCCATGACTTTTCCATAAGGTATAAAGAAATTTTCTAAACAGATGATTATTTATCACTGGCAGCAACATCAGATCGTGAGATAAAAGATAATACTAATTTTGAAGCAAATGATTGTGACCTAATATTCGGAATATGATAGAACTGAAAAAATTATAACTTCCTAAGAGAGTTTTACGGTATTTGAAAATAAATAAAGTATAAACATTTGTTGCACTTTGCCAACAAAAAAGGTCGTTTTCAGTAGGAGGTAATTTTTTATCAAAATTACGCGCGAGAATGGGAGGAAAGACTTTGATTGTCATTTGCTTCTTGAGGTGTTACTTTAGAAAAAAGAATATTTTAAAAATAATTTATAAATGTACTTTTTCCTTAGTTAAATTATTATTAGGTTTTCCAATAAACTTAAAAATGTAATGAAGATATTTATTGTAAGATGTATTTAAAATTATTACTACTTTCAATTCACTATTTTACGTTTTAAACTCTATTTGTACGAAAAGCGTTTTCAATTACGAACAGATCATAAGGCAATCACATAACATAAAAATTTCAAGCGTGTATTAACCAGCTTAGTAGTCTAGATATGAAATTAGGGTACTGGAAAGGCGAATTACATAGTAATGCCGATGCTTTATCACGAAACGAATACGATAAATGTATACAATGTCAGACGATACATGAAGAACCAAAGGGCAGATTAAAAACACGAGTTTTAGCTTTAATGTTAAAAGATGATGGTTCAATGTGGCAAAACGATTCTTAAAAAATTAATGGTATTAGAGAAAAGATAGAAAAAGGAGAAGAGACTAAGTTTGAAATTTATAATAATATTGTAAAGACAAACAAAAATAAAATACGGATACCATAGGAAAATATTTGAGAATTTATAGAGCATACCCATCAAACTCTATGACATGCAGGTGTAATGAAAGTCTATGATTATGTTTCAAAGATATTTGATTTTGAAAATAAAAGAGAACAAATTGAAAGGTTGTTAGGAGTGTCAAAGACGTAAGACATTGACAATACACGCGAAGGAAACCATTATTAGTCACAGACTCAAATTTATTTGAGACTATTTTTATTGACTTTAGTGGACCTCTGTTAAACACAATTAATGAAAAAAGATATTAATTGGAAATAATGAATCAATTCAGTAAATATATATAATTAGGTGCAGTATCAAGACAAGATGAAGAAGCAACAGCAACGATGCTGAAAAATAATTGAATTTTGAAAAATGGAGCACCGAAATTAATACACTGACAGGACAATCGTTTGAAGCAAAATTAATAATAGATTTAATGAATATTCATTGAATTCAAATAGTGTATTTAAGTGCGTATCAGCTAATATAATTATCCTAAAAGATAAAATTTATGTAAACTGGGCTAAGTTATTTCCAGAAGTGGAATTTATGCTTAATTCAACAATTCAAAGTACAATATGATTTAGTCCAGCAGAAGTAATATATGGCCAAAAATTATATAAAGAATGTCAGTCAAACGACAATCAAGATTTGAGCATTGAAGAGTATATTGAAAAGAAAACTAAAGAAAAGAAATTACGTTACAAATAGAAAGGAATGAAAGAAAAATGGCCTATCATAATGAGTCTCGAACTAATCGTGAATTTGTTGTCGGTGATAAGGTATGGATTAAAGAGGATGTAACAACAAAAGATGATAATAGATTTGATGGTCCTGGAAAAATAATTGAGAAAATACATGATCGGAGCTACGTAATAAAAATGCCATCAGGGAAAATATAAACAAG
This sequence comes from Schmidtea polychroa, assembly GCA_959609185.1. Classification (NCBI taxonomy): domain Eukaryota; kingdom Metazoa; phylum Platyhelminthes; order Tricladida; family Dugesiidae; genus Schmidtea; species Schmidtea polychroa. The sequence goes on from CAUHTR010007325.1 coordinate 122,260, forward strand.
AAATGTAGAATGACTAAAAGAATATAAAAACTAAAGATATATTTTATAAAGAGATGTAATATGTATTTAAAATTATTACTATATTCGTAGGTTTGTGGTAAGTTGAAATTGTATAATTACATTGCTCGGAATATTATTTATATTTAGTTAAATTCTCCACATATAATATACTGGAAAATAGTTTTTGTTTTGAAACGACTTATGAATTAAATCTTCTAATATTTCTTATTTTATTTTCATAGAAAATTTAGTTAATTTGTGGATATATTGATTTTGTAAATATACTATTTCAAATAGATCCACAGTGTATATCTTCAAATAACTTCCAAAATTTTGATGATAATTTAACGCTCAATAATCAATCGCTAGTTCCGTTTTGTAGTTGTTTAACTCTGTTATTTGTGAAATATATGAAATTCCAATGCAAATTTTAAATCGCGTTGACATTCGATTGGCTTTCTATAGTATTTCTGGACCGCTTATATTTATATCGGATTTTGAATTGTATAGAATATTTATGGTAATTTAAATTGTCAAAAGATCGCCTCATCCTATGAATCTTAATAGAAACAATAATCAATATGTTTATTATTATATAATATTAAATTTTCAATTAATTTTCACTGGATTATTTGTAAAATCTAAATTCTACTATTAATAAATTAAATATTAAAGACTGTAATTTAATGTAATATATATAATATATTAATAAATAAAATATTTATATCAATTCAGCAACGTTTAAGAAAACACCTATTCATTAAAATAAAAACTGTTTAAATATTCGAATAAAGTTTCAATAACATTTTAATTCTTACAATTTTAACAATACTTATTAAAAATTAATTATTATTAATTGTTTTAAGAATTCTCATGTTTTGAGTTGTAATTCAACTGCAAAATGCCAGCAGAATGGCAGACCTCCATTTAAAAAGGGTGCTACAGAAAAACAAATTTTTGGACATCCTGAATAATCAAACCAAACTATTGTGATACTTCAATCTCATTTGTATATAATAATAATAATTTGTTTGTTAATTTATAGAATTAATATTGCTATTTGTGATAAATATTCGGTTTTTAATAAATTTGTTAATTTTATTTATTTAAAGATATTTTCAATTTTTTCATAGAAAATTGTTATTGCTCTATAATTGATTTCAATTTATATATATTTGAGGATGTTATTCTTTGATTAATTAGGAGTTAATATTTTTTATTTAATGTATGTGATTTGTTTTAATGTAAATTTTGAATTTTTCTCATTTGTTCTTTTCATGTTATTTGAAAATCCATTTTATTTTAAGGGTTTAAAAATGAATTTTTTAACTAGATTTTTTAGATGCTGTTTTCATATTTCATATCCATTTTACCATAAGGTTAAAGATTGGACCGTCAATTTTTTAGATGGCTTTATATTTTGAACATGGGATTCGTAATTTTTGTGTTTTGCTATTTGTCACTTAAGCGTCCAAGTTATGAATAATAACATCGTCTATGATACTAGTTAGTGCGTACACCCATTACACGAATCATTAATTTCGAGGAAACGTTCTGAAATAAAACATTTCAGAAATGAAGTTTAAATAGTTCTTTTAAGGTTGATATTTTGATTTGATAACAATAAAAGAACGTTCAAGCTCTCCAATGTTTCATTTTTTGAGGATATGAAATAACAATAATTGTTCTACTATAATTTTAAACTAAATTATTTACTTGTATTATCTTTCCATTAAAATTATTTTTGTAAATAAATGAAATCATAAAGTTTTTATGTTCTACTATGTGTTGTGTTAGTGTCCTTTATTTATTTTTTTACCTTTCTCAATTAAATATTAAAGGTTAAACGAAATTCCAAACTTCCTCAAATATTTAACCCTTTCAATACTGTAGGGACGTCTTGTCCCAGAGAGTATCTAATAATTACTAAATTAATTTAAATACTTACAAATGCATTGGGATCTGGGATTTTAGTACTGTTGGGCCAGTAGGAATACGTTGTAAAAATTCACAAATTTTATAGTTGTATTAATCTTTTTCTGACCTTGACACTAATACACTCCTAGTTCTATATCAAAGGATCAAAGCTTAACTTTTCTTTTTTTAATGTTTGAAAAAAATTAGTGATTATTTCATAGAAATTTATTTGACTGGTAAGTCCATGTTCGATGGAAAGAATAGCTAGAGATGATGTGCTTTGTTGGCTTGACGTCGATCTCAAGTAGTTTTTAATAATTTTTAGTCTGGCTACTGTGGTTGGCATTGTAAGAAATGTTTCCAGAGATCGTTCGATATTCGGGTACGTTTCTTGCAATTCCCATATAGCGAGAACATTTAAAAGATCTAAATGAAACATGTCGTCGGCTGTTTTGTTTTACAATAGTTCAATCATTTGGGGTTTAAAGTACTTTATTTCAAGTATAAATTGTTCCTTATTTATTTCAGGATATTCGACTGATAATAGACCAGCTATAGATTCTAAATCCTCCATTGCAAAAGATTAAAACGCTTTGCTAGTCAGAAAATTGAAATCTGCTATATTTTTCAGAAAAACAAATATGTCTTTTAACTGCATCATTATTAAATCAATGATTACAAAAATTGTACAATGTCGGTATAGTTCTGAAAAATGTCACAACATCTGCATCAATGTTAGCCACTTGCACGCCTACCAAATTAAGACTATGTCCACAACACAAAATATACCGAGCAAGTGGATTCTCATTTTGAAAAATGGGTTAAACTCCATTGTACTTCTCTGCCATGTTGGCCCCATTATCGTAGCCCTGTCCACTTATATCTTCAAGTGATAAACCATTTTGAATTTATGCTGCTTTAATTTCCAAAGCAATTCCTTCTCCTGTTTTTTCTGTTGTGTATATGAAAAAAACGAACCTCTCTTCAATCGTATATTTTTTATCTAACAATTTCACATACTGAATAATTTTAGTTAATTGGTCTTTGTGCGATACATACGGAGTGCTATCAAATATTATACTATAATATTTAGCTTCTTGAATTTCTTTTATTATTTCATTTTGTACTTTCGCTAATAACAAATTAATAAATTCATTCTGGATTGTTGGCGACAAAGAGCTAGTGTGATTCAAGGGAATTTTTAAAACCAACATCAAACTGACTCACAAATTTTATCAGATTCAAAATATACCACCATCTTGTTCGTGTTCACGAAAAGCCAAGTTGTGATTTTGAATTTGTGGATTTAAATGTTTCCAGTCCACAACTCCATCGGAGTGACAAAATGGAATATTATGTGCACCGGATACAAATAAGAGGAAAGGAAAACAATATACTGCATCTTTATTTTTGCAATAAAATAACCATTTCCTCACTTTCTTTTCAATATCTTCATTTCTAAATTTGCAGGAATTAATAAAGCAGCGGCCATTTGTGACAGGATGCTTCCTTAACTCTACATGTTCTGGACCATGTTAAACTAGAAAAAATCTGGTATTTTTATAATTTAAATTTCATGTTGTTGGATCATTTATATTCATATTTTCATATTGAGACTTATTATCATTGCTTATATCAACTACATTTTTTTCAAACAAGTCTTGTTCTGTATTTTCCACAATTTTAGATTTTTTTAAAGTACAATCTTCAGCTTTTACTTCCCTAGCAGGGGCATTAACTTCTACTTCCGTGTCATAGGCATTATCTTCACCATCCAATCCATCCTTTGAACTTAAACTGCACACATTGTCATTGTTACTTTCAGATTTTGAGTTGCTCATTTTAAACCAGTTTGATAAACCAAAGTATTATTCTTTCTCGCTTTTGTCCTTAGCAAGTCGTTCTGTGCGGTACTGATGTCCGCTTTTTTTCTTCCGATCCATGTCTAACTTTTAAGGAATATATTTATTTTCTGGATAATGAATTTAATTAATTACTTATTTATTTTTATTAAGAATTGATGAATTGATTTATGTTACTAAAAATCAAAAATCGATCAAGTATTAATAACATTCAATTAATTCTTAAATCGCTTGCGAAACTCTACAATTTTACAACAAGTGCAGACTGTGTAGTTTTATTGTTTTTTCCCTCCCGGTTCCGGTAGACTGCAGTGTTGTTAATAAAACCATATAGACATTTGTATGATAAGAAAGGCAACAAACATAATAAAAAATATTATAATGGTTTAAATGAAATATATTTAAATATAATTAATTATTAGCTTTTTTGTTATCGAGGATAAATGTGAAATATCTATTTAAATAAAAATTTAACAATTAGAGATTTAGCGGTGCCTTTGGCAACTGCCCCAATGCCAACCCGTTGTTACGCCAAAGAGCCTGATCCTAGACTTTTTCTAGCAAATTTTAGATGACTTTACAAAAGTGGGTTATATTCTGCAATGAGTTTGAGAAGAAGAAGAAATTTCCGACATTCGTTTCAATTTCAGCCGTTAAACATTCGTTCTTTCTGAATAGTGCCAAGATTCGTGAAGTAAGAAATTTAGTGCATGCAAGTGTTGGGGTTCAACAAGAGAGGCACAAAAATGAGGTGAAAATCGATAAAAACACCAAATTCAAAATAAAAATTTAAAGTACAAAATATTAATTAAAAATCAAAAATTTTAAAAAAATGAATATTTTCTGGGGGAAACTGGTATGGGCGGATGCTAAATAATGAGACGAGTTCAGCTATAATAAAATAAAATCAATGGGGGGTCCCTAAAAGGAATAAATTACAAAAAACAAAAATTAATTAAAAATTAATTAACTAATGGAAAACCCGAGCTAATGGGAAACCCGAGCTAATGGGAAACCCGAGACAATGGAAAACCCGAGCGAATTGAGAAATCCAATTTTGGGAAGGCAATTAATTTAGCCAGAGAAATCCAATTTTGGAAAGGCAATTAATTTAGCCGGATAAAATAAAAGAGCCGTCAAAAGAAAATGAGCCAATTCCCTTAAATTGAATTAGACCTCCAAGAGGAAGCCCGGGGGGAAATAAGACCAAAAATAATTGGCAAAAATAAAATCAATTACCAAGTGGGTATAAAAGCAACTGGCAAGAAAACAAAACTGCCAGTTGGTCGAAGAAAATAAAGTCGAAGTAACGAGAGCGAAAGAGGAAATATTAAGTTGACAATTTGAAAAGTGCAGACAAACCGGATTGTGTCAAGTGTGAGTAAACTAATAAAAGTGTAAAAGTGTAACTGCATCAGTGTTAATAAAGATTTTGTGTTGGGTTATTTATTTATTTATTTGGAAAAGAACACAAAGGAGTCAGATCGTAGTACCGACTTACATTAAAAACCCAACACAAGTATTCTTTTCAAAACATCCCGCTGTTGTTTTTCTGTTTGAAGTTGGACTTGGATATATAGTATTTTAAGCAATTATCCTTCTCTCAGTTTCTTTCCAAGGTTTTTATTGTAAATCTCGAACAGACAGGAATGTTCACCAAGATCATTTTTCGCCAAAATGATATAAAACGCACCATTTTGTTTTAGTCTCGAATATCATAGAATAGAAAAAGAAATGTAAAGAATATATTTTTTAATTGGTAAATTTTATTTAATAAAAATTTATAATATAGATCTTGTTGTTAGTATTTTTCTCATATAAGACACTACTGCACATTAATTAATTAATTAGTTTGCTTTCGGGCTCCTGGCCCTTCTATAAACCTTTGATAAATTTGAGATCATTTTACTTGTATACGAAATGTCATTTGTAACCGGTTACCACACTCCCCCACCCCAGAAAAATATTGATTTTTATTTTCTTCAAATTTTTTATTAGTTTTAATTGATTTTGATAATTTGCATTTTCTTAAATATTTTATTTCGTATATTTTATGTACCCCAACAAATAGCAAAAAGAGTACCACAAATTGAAAGAAAAAAACAAAAATGAAAATTCAAAATTCATTTAACTTTCATACAAATCGATTTAATTTGAAACAAAAATACCTAACAATTCAATTGTTTTTGCTGCAAATTGTTTCATTAAATTACATGCATAGTTTCAATAAATTAGGCATAACCAAAAAATATTAAGATTTTACTCGTCTTCTGAATCTTATTTGTCAGCGGTTACCACTTTTTCCACCCCTAAAAATTTTGATTTTTATTTACACTTCAAAAACTTTTCCAATATGTTAGGACATTAAAATGTATGTCAATGGAACTAAATCTCGATAAGACTCTTCGTGTTCAGCAAACAAAAGAATAAAACTCGAATCCCAACAAAATCTTTATTTCAAAATTGCTCAAATAAATTATATTATTTTACACAAAAAGGTTAGACATACATTTTTTGTTCATCTTTGAATTATTTTAATTTCATTTATTTTCATTTATTTTTATAAATTAATTTTTCTCTACTGTAACACAAATTGATTTATAGTCGTAATAAAAACAATTGAAATTTTAAAATAATTATGTATTTAATAAAAAACAAAATTAAAATGAAAATTGGTTTTTCGTGGTATAAAAATTTAAAGTGTGAAGGGGATAAGATGATAAAAATTAAAGTGAAATACCTTAATAGTAATTTGAAACTTAAATACGAAGGTAAAGTAAAATATATAGACATAGTGATTCATTTACACTGCATTCGACTTGTAGTGATTGGCGTAAAAATGACTTTATACTTGAAATTAAGTATATTTACCAAAAAAATCTTACATATAATAAAATCCCTCTTATAATAATAGGGAAATTTTACATTATTTTACATAATCTTTTATTCATCTATTTTACATAATCTATTGTTATATAATAACCAGCAACAAATTCAAAAAGACATAATTACGTAATAACAATAAATCTAACTCAAAATAAATGCTATTAACCACAAAGTGTTTACTAATTTTAATAGAAATTAACCACATTTTATGTTTGAGATTTAAATTATAAATGAACACTTTCGCAGACAGTACTTTTTGATGAAATGCCTCACAGAAACACACCTTTATCGTTATTTAAATTAATTTGTATAATAATTAGTACTCGTAATCATTTACCGTATTAGCCCGAATATAACGCGACACCAAAATTTTCATAAAAATTTTTCGAAAAAAAATACTCATAAAAAAATTAAAATTAATGTCGTTATTTAAATTACATTACTTAAACCCCGAATTTAGTCGATTATTTAGTAAAAGTAAAATGTTAAAAAATGTCGTGTTATATGTTTGCGAATAGTGCAAGTCATCATAGACTGTCATGTCTCTACAAAAATTGTCGTCCTGTCCAAAGACATCATAGTCTAACTGACTTCAAATGTTTAGGCGTCCGCAAAATAAATTAAAATAATATAATACCGATTAATTTAATTTAAATATCTTATTTATAAAGTGAATATTTAAGTAAATTAAACCATTCAAAATTTTTATTATTAAGTTTTATAACTTTGAAATGATTATTGTTATTTACCATCTTGCACATAATTGAATTTAAAGAATTTTTAAAAAATTAAAAAACATTTTAAAATACAAAACACTTGTAGAATAATGTAAAAAGAAATAAATGTACATTTAAACTAAAGAATTGAAAACAATTTTCCCTTCTTCAACGAGAGGCATATATTTTTTCATTACAGCCTATACGACACACGAAAGTTTTATATAGTATATATAATTTATTTTTTTTACACAGTTTACATATTTTATTATATTTTACAAAGATTGAAAAAAAATCACATGATTTTGCTAAAATTATTTTATAAATATTCATATGTTATGAATTTCTATCATTGAAGATGATACACGTAGTTCGCAATTATATTTACTATAATATACATTATATTATTATGATTTAATTGTATATTGCAACAAATATATTGGGCAACTTTCAATAAACATTATTTACTAATTTGTTTAAATAGTTTTAAAAATATATTCTTTTAAAATTTACTGCAAGTGATTTACGATATCATATTTTTTTTCATTTTAAAGTAATTTAATAAATTTATTAGATAATTATTTGTTTCAAATTTAGATGTTTGCTAATGAAAACCTTTATAATGATATAGATACTTATAATAGTGGTAATAGATTATTTAATCTAAATGACAGTCAAAATATTTGGTCGTCTGATAAATTGTGTTCTGTTGATAACAATTTTTTTATGAAAAATCGAAATGTATTTAATAATGTTCAAGGATCAGATCGTTTTAATAGAGCCAATCGCAAACCCCCGGGAAATAGAACTGAAACAAATCTGATTGTCAATTATCTCCCCGATGGATTTTATGAAGACGAACTGCTTGCTTTATTTAGTGGAGCAGGGAAAATTGTACATCACCATGTTGTGAGAAACAAGGTATGAATGTAAATATAATAAAAAATTTAAGATTTTCATGGATAGGATAATAGAAGTGAATGTTATGGATTTGTCGATTATGAAAAACCATCAGATGCTGAAAAAGCAATAGAAATGTTTCATCAATATCAGATTCAAAATAAAAAATTAAAAGTTCAAAATGCCCATGAAGGTTTGCAGATTAAAGAAGGTTTCTACTTTTATATAATATAATTATAACATTTTGAAAATAGAAGAAAAACTTCGTGCTATAAAAGGAAAAAATAATGTTGGCTACAATGTGGAAATACGTAATGCCCCTATTAGATGGTGTATAAATGACGTTAAGGTCAGTAATTTTCAGTGTGTAAATTACATAATTGTTTTTTTATTAGAATATTTTTGGTAAATATGGTGAGATTTTGAAAGTTACTGAAAGCATACCCGATGAAACAATAACTGAAAATTTAAATGACATAAAAACTAAAATATTTAACGTCGTTTTTCGATACTATGTCATCGCAACGAAAGTCGTAAGAAAAAAGAATAATCAGATAGCCGAGCCGATGTGGCCTCTTGCATTGGAATTATCAATTATCAGCGAAGAAAGCTTTCCAGCGGACGTCATTCGTTCAAGTAGATCTCGCGGTAAAATGAGATTCGACCAAATGTCCGAAGGTTCATGGGACAATAATTATTATCCAAAATCTTATGAGAGCCCCCCGTTTAATTGGGGAGAAAATGTTGACATTCAGAACACAATGATCCCTTTGACGTCAAATGGAAGACCGATTTTAAAACACAAAGACAACCTAATGCATTTAAATGGTGGTAATGGACTGTATGATGCTTGCCGCTTAGACAGTGTCGATAAATGGAACGCTACTTTGATCAATGAATCAAACAATTTCTTTGAGAGCAAATTACGTGGCTCATGTAATGACATCAAGGCCATTTGGGAGTCAAAAGAATCGATGTTGAACGATATTTCACCGAGAGATATATTTGTCAGGACACCTCTGTTGCCATCGCGATTCAGGGGTGATGACAAGACAAAATATAAGGCAAATATTTGGTTCAAAATGGAAAATATGCAACCGACAGGCTCATTCAAATTACGAGGGATGGCTTATTGGTGTTACAAGGTGAGTATTTATCGATTATGTAATCACCAATTTCATTTGAATTATTGCAAATAATCCGTAAATTTTTTTTTGTCAATCCCCAGACCAATTGATCTGAAACAATGAATGATAATGATTGTTTTGTACTAATTGGTTCATAATCAGATTGTGTAACAATAATACCCTTCACTATGTTATGTCTAAATTATACCATTGTCTGCAATGATGATTCGCCAACCGTGTCCGTTGTCATGCCAATCGATCTGATACAATGAATTGTGAAGATGACAGGACGAATGTTAATTGCTTTATAATTACTATTCTATTCATTTGTTGTCAGTTACCTTCATTTAGAGGCCTGACTAATAGGGTAGTTATGTGGTACCATCGACATGAAAATAGAGCCCTATGTTAGATATGAATCAATAGATACCTTCCAATTGATAAATAGATTTTTATTTTCATGCAATTGCTTTTTAAAAATTGCATAATATAGTTTATTGCGACCCCAGTTCCATCCATCTGTTACATTGATTATCGCATTTCAGTCCTTTAACCCCGGATATTTTTCAGGCCAAACTCGACGGCGTGCAACTCGTTGTGTCGTCTAGTGGTGGAAATGCCGGCCTGGCAGCCGCATACGCGTGTCGCATGCTGAATATAAAGTGTACAGTAGTCGTGTCTCACTCAACCCCAGTCAGTATCATTGGAGAGCTATTGAAAGAAAAAGCCGAAGTTATTCAAGAGGGTGCTAATTGGAAAGAAGCCCATATGAAAGCGGAATCCATTGTGGCAAATTGTCCTCGAATTAGTCGATTGTGTCATCCGTTTGATAGTCCGTTACTTTGGAGCGGTTACGAGTCGATTGTTGATGAAATAATCGCCGACATGAAAGGTGCCCGATTGGACATGATAGTATTAGCGGTCGGAGGAGGAGGATTGCTGAACGGAGTAGCACAAGGGATCACCAAGAACAAATTAAACAAAACCACAGCTATATTAGCAATGGAAACTGAAGGTGCTTCCTGTCTCAATCAGTCTCTGTCAGTCAATCACATCGTATCAATTATACCAGACAGCATTGCTACATCTCTAGGTGCTTCTAGCATCAGTCAAAGGACTTGGGAAATTTACTGCAACAAAGAATTCCATCTTTTCTCAAAAATCTGTTCCGATGCTGAAGCTGTCGACGGTTGTTGTCAATTTCTCAGTAAGTTGATTAAGTGTAAATGTTATTGCTGCATTTTTTATCGTTCTAAATGGTGATTATTCGCAAAATTGAAATCACAGGCTTATTTTTGAACAATATATCGATTTATCTCGTGCCCTAGCCCGAATTATTAATAAACACCAAAGTGCTGTTGTTACCGCATAATATTAAAGGGAACAGTTAATTATTTAATTACATATAATCAATAAGGTGCGCTATTAATAAATTACACGCTGTTGGTTTAATTATGTATTGATTTGTTTAAAATTGGATTTCCTTACTATAATTAACATTTTCCTATCAATTAATACTATTATAAGCATAATTTCAAAAATATTATTGATTATTCTTGTTTTCTAAACTTTTAATCATTAAAGTAACCAATGGGGAATTTCTGATAATTAAATAAACTTAATTAAATCAATATTTCGAACGAGGGTCATATAAAAGAATCTATGAGTTTAGATTTGTTTTCTTATTCTTATCAAGCACTCTCATTGGCCAATTAGAATTAAAACTTTACGTATCATTCGGTAGAGAATTAAATTTTGTGTCAAACCAAAAGTAATTTGAAAAATATATTAACTAGTAAATTTGCGGATTTTAATAATCGATAATGAGCAGAAAATTCAAAAACTGTTTAAATATACAAAATTTATGGTTTAAAACACGTGGTAAAAATTCAAATATTTAAAAATTATAAAAATATATCCAATTCGTTTAAAATTTGAAAACTTGTAGAGAATTTAAATTTGTGTCAAACAACCAAAAATATTTTGATAAAAGTTTAAAATTTGAAAAATCGATAATGACTTAAAAATTAAGATTTGTTTATAAAACCAAAATTTTTTTAAATCGCACATCAAAAATATTTTGAAAATATCGATTACATCCCTGAAAAAGTTTAAAAATCGATAATGACTTGTAAATTCAGGATTTGCTTAGGAAACCAAATTTTTTTGAATCGCGTGCCAAAAATTCAAATACCCGTTGTCGATCACTTTATATTGATTAATGTGTTAGTAAACAATTTATAAAAATATATGATAAAGAAGAACGAGCTATCAAGGAAGGGTTTTGCTTTTTGAATAAAAAATTCCTTTCTAATGAGTTATTCAATCCACCATGTAAAAATGATTTTCAGTTTTTATATAAAAAAATCTTCGACAATTAACGAATAGTATCCCATGATAACATCCACAAAAAGAATGGAAAATCTCTTTGAATGGAAACTTTATATAACTGGAATAAAAGATTTTCGCTTCTTAACAAATTAGGCTTACAATGACTGCATTAGGATGAATTTTAGGAAGTAATCGAATAAGGAATTTTGAAACAAAAATATTTGTAGCTACGCAGGCAATTTATATTTTTGATGGATTTTCCCACCAATCAAAATTGATGATTCAATTATTAATAGATAAAATTTAATTTTTCCATTTTCTGCCCATTTTGAATTAATTCATTTAAAATCTATATCGGAAAATTTCGAAAAATATAAATCAATACATTTTAAAACAAATATGGCAAGTTATTGATTTATTGATACAAATATACAGAATTCTATAATTTATGGATAAAATTTAATTTTGAATTAATATTGACCGAAATTTATTGAAATGCAATAGAAAGAATTTAATATAAATCAATAAGTGGAATTTACAAAAATAATTTGAAACAAAATGGCAGCTTGTTGATCTAAATTGTAAAATACCAGTTTATTTATCGAATCACCCATCCAATGACCTATTGATTCTAGATGAACAAAACTGCTTAGTGGAACCGGCCTGTGGTGCTTCGTTATCAGCTCTCTACAACGGAACATTGGATCAGATGGCCGAATGTCGCGAGTGCGATTTGAACATAGTCGTGATTGTGTGTGGGGGCCGATGTATCGATGTGACAAGTCTCATCGAAATGAAACAAGTATTTTCCGCAATTAGTCCCGCCATCGGGCCCTATGACACCGTGAGTAACTCAGTCTATGACAGCCTCTCGAATCCCTATGACACTGCAGTCAACGATCGATTCCTGTCGATGAATATCAATAATCAGTCCGATCGATTGGAAACCGCAGACGTATTTTATCCCTCCTCGAATCGTTTTGATCCTTCCATTTCCAGTTACAATCACATGTTCCCTTCGCTAACGAAAACGACATCAGATCAACCGTTAAACACCAGCACTAATTGCGCACCGATTCATCATAAATCGAATATTCTCACCGAAAATAAGTTCCTTGGTTACAGGCATCGCAACAGTAACCATGATAACATTGGTAGCAGCTATAACTTCCAATATTCATCATCGATCAATACCAGCAATAACATCAATAGCAGTAACAATTTAATCAATAACAACCTAATCAATAACAATAACCTAATCAATAATGATCAAAGCTACATGTCATCCAATGATATTATGTCATCTCCAGTCGGCAGTCAGCATTCGGATAAGGAGAACCGAATGTTACCGAATTGATTGATATATTGATTGGTTGTTATATTTATTGATTGATTGATATAATATTGATTTGATCGAGACTCACAGAACAAAAGAACGAAAGATAACTGGTTTAGATTAGTTTTATAATTTCTTTATTTTTATTGATTTGATTGATTAAATTTGAATAATAATAATAACTACTCATTTTTTAATGTGTATGTGCAATTTCGATTGATTTGATTGGCTGATTGTGTCTGTCTGCGTGAGCGCAGCACGCGAGGATCGTAACGATTAGATGGACTGTTTTTTTGTTTCCTATCGATTTGTTGAGTGTTGCGGTTGATTATTATTTTTATTATTATTTCTTTGAGAAGGAACATTGGGGCTTTGTGTGTATAAATATTTGTGTAAACATAGTTTAATTGCATTTTATTACGGATATTATTCTTATTATTACTTACGGCATTGTCCTAGGATTGTTTTATTATTATTACTATTATTTTGCGCCTGCACACAGCTAGTCAGCGCTTAATTTCTGTATATTATTATTATTACTACTAATATAGTCTATTAGATTTTTGCTCATAATAGATTATTTGACAATTAAAAGATATTTATTTTTTGTAATTCGGTTACTATCGGTTAAAATTTGAATTTTTTGCATATTTTCATGGTTGACTTGTCGAGGTATCTGTATATTTATAGTGTAGTTATTTTACAAAAAATACAATTTTGCTGTTGGTTTCTGTTTTCTTTGTTTATTTAATTAATAATTACTGTTGATTTGATTTCTTTACATGTTATCGTGGTTAATTTGTTGAGATGTCTGGAATTTATCACTCATTAGATCAGCAATTGATACTCTAATTTCAAGGTCAAAGGTGCCAAAACTTCATCAGCTATTCATCTTTTTTCAACATATTTTACTATAACTTCGCATGACATGATCATAACATTGATAAATAATGTGTTATAAACTTTACTAATGCATAATATATATTGCATTTTAGGAAGATTCTCGTCGCAAGCTCTGATACTAACAAACTTTAATGAAAAATTTGTAGGCAGAACTGATACTATAGAAGTAACAATTTCCTAAAATAAGTTTTAGTGACATTATATTTAATTTATTGCCATTAAGAAAATATATAACCTTTACTTAACAATTTACTTAAAATATTGTTTCATAATGGGTTAAAATCAAAAATTTGATGAATTGTAAGAAAGTAAATTTTAAGCTTGTTATGCGAAAGTTTCCGTATGTCCCACATATAAATAACTGATTAATAAAAATATGATAATTTTATTTATTAAATAGCTATTATTCCAAACTAAAATTCCTATTGGTTAAAATCTATTCCCGTGAAATAACAAATCAAAAGCGGATATTTATTTCTACAAAAATTAATCTATAAAATAAATTCTATTTCACGATGACAATTTACAGAAATTTCATGAATGCCATATTTTTGTTACAATAACCGATCTCTCAAATAAATGGCCTTGGTATTGAATTTAAAATATGTGGATAATTTAGACAATAGATGCGACCGAATTATGAAAATCAACTTTCGAGGTATTTTATCTTTTTTTACATTTAATCAACATTTTGGATGGGAAATATATTTTTTTCATCAGATTTTGAGAAAACCACTAAGGTTGTTCGTGGAAAAGATAGCATTTATTTCGGGGAACAATTTCAATGGCCAATGGGAAGAAAACTCGACCCTATAGATACATTGGAAATGAAATTATATCAGTATAGTAAATATCTCAATAATAAGTAAGATTCTTACTCTGTTAAACTTTTCATGTAAGTGTGCAATTATAATTAGTCTGTAAATCTCTTTGAGTTTATCGGTCAATCATTAAATCAATGCATAACAAAACAAATGCCATAGAACATAATATTTTTGAATCAAGAATTGTTAATGAGTATGCCAATCTAGTAAAATGCAAATTAAAATTTCGCAATGTTTAATAAATATGCTGTCTAATAGGTGTTAAAATCCGTTATTATCTATTCTAATAGTCACTTTAAATTGATACGATTTGATGTGAAAAATTTTAGTTTAATTATTTTCAGAATTTTCTTTCAGGTTTTAAAGTAACATAATTAAAATGAGAAAATATGTTTGATTTTTTTAATTTTCTATATTATTTTCTAATCACGATAGTAGCACTCAAAAATCATTCACAAATCAATAGATTAAAACACAGTGCTTGGCACCCCCATTCATACGCATTACATGCGAATTCTGCAATTATTTTAACAACAGGATGCTTGATTCAATTACTACTGACAACTAACTAATTTTATAGAAAATATTAGAATGCCGATCAGTGGAAAATTATTTCAAAATTTCCAGTGATTGAGATTAAAACAATAATTATTATGTCATAATTTCGGGAGCATTAAGTTTACATTTACGCAATAATATTACTAAATAACATCTATAAAATTATGTTGCACAATTAAAGGATTGTTTCCCACATAATATGAATTATGTAATTTCACCCTCTCCTCTTTTTTACAATGACATTATAATTTCTATTATTCATTTTTAATAATTGTAAAATGATTATTAAAATAATGTTATTAAAACAATCTATTTTGAATCATCGAACTAAAACTTTCAACACGTAAGCTACAGCAGACTGCCGTTGCAGCAACAAAGTTCGACATTGTTTTGTATAAAAATGAAATATTAGCCCAAATGAACAAACACAATTGTAAATTACAATAATATACTTTTTAGTAAATTCTGTAAAAATATGGTTTATATTTAAAATAAGTTTTTAAGTCAAAATTCAAAAATGCTATTTTTTATAATTAGATTTTTAAAGTTTCATTCGTTTATGGGGCCAATGCACGCACCTATGGAAAGCGTGGCACTGAGTAGTTCATAATTTATTCTTAACTTGCCATATAAAATTCCGCACAATTTTCAAGTATTCCTTTCGGATTATTTAATTCTTTCTGTATTCAACTGTCACAATTGAAACAATACATCCAACAGCATTTGGTTTTCACCTTATGTTACACATTCTAATTAGTAGAATAAATTAATTTAATGTAAGAAACAACCTTTTTAAGAAGGATCATAGAAATTTTTTTCATTCATATGCCAAAAGCTCGAAAAAGCTTAGAAAAATGTTATATTAAATTAAGGTGTGCAAATACATTTCCTATTGAAATATTGGATAAAATTATTGTAGATGTTCAAATTATTGGAATATCAGAAAGGAGAGTTGTCGATATTTCCGAAAATAATTGGAGGAATTGATTTTTTGAAAAAATTTTTATATTATGTTCAAAATTGGAATTACGTTTGGTGGGAATAAAAAACGTACGATATGAATAAGTAAATTAACAGATATTGCAGAATAAAATTATTCAGGTAAAAAATAAAAATATTAAAAAATTAAAAAAATTAATGAATATAGTAGGAGAACTTAATTGGAAATTAACTATTATAGGAAATTCATAAAAGATTACACAGAAAATTCCAAAAATTTAGAAAAATTATGTGGGAGCAAAGAAAAGAAATTGGTTTGGACTGATGATTGTGAGAAAGCATTTGTCAAATTTAAAGACAAATTATTAAATTAACCTTTTTTTGAAGTTACCAGATTTCTCACGTTCATTTACTTTAAATACCAATGCTAGTTTTGGCCGTATTTGTGCGCTTTTATCTCAGATTGACCATTCTGGAAAAGAAAATATTTTTTTGCATATGGATCACACGCTGTCTAAACACGAAGTTGGCTACTCCATAACAAGAAAAGGACTTCTGGAAATTCATTATTTTACAGAGCACTTTTAGCATTATTTATATGGTAAAAAGTTTAAACTTTGTACTGATCACAGATCAATAACTTATATGATGAAAACAAGATAAGTCATTAGTCCACAATTCCAAACGTTGATCAATTATTTAAGCAGTTTATAAATAGATTTCAAATATAGAAAAGGATAAAATCATTCCAATGCGGATGCATTATCAAGCAGTGAATGCCCCAAACGCATTCTATGTCAAACTATTCATAATGATCCAAAACCTGGGAAATTGAATACCAAGTTATTAGCCATCATGACAGAAAATTCAGAAAATGAATGGAAAAATAATTTCACCAAAATTCAAAATATTATAAACAGCTTAAATTTGAAAGAGAAAACCAATTTTTAAATGAAAGATGAGATCATAATAGCAGATAATAAGATCTTAATAGCAGATAATAAGATTTGGGTACCCAGATAGTCGAAATTGTGAACAGAATTTGTGAAAAAATATCATGTAGAAACTGTGTCATGTAGGACCAATGAAGTGAAAAATATGTAGCAAATAATTTTGAAATGAGAAATGAGACATACAATACAAATCGTAATTCAAAGTTTTGTAAATTGTCAGAAGCGCAAATTTATAACAACTCCAAATAAAGAAATAAATTGTAAAATCCTAGAATCCATGTTATTTGAAACTATATACACCATATGGAATGCAATATATTTTTGGAATCATCGGCCAGCATAGTACATATGTGTCAATTCATGCCATTAAACCTCAAAGCGAAAATATCGTTATCATAATATAGTTAGATATTAAAATATGAGGCCCGGAAATTATACACTGTGATAGAGGGAAATCTTTCAAAGGTAGAGGTATGGAAAATCTAATGAGAACTCATAATATTTAAGTAATTTATTCAAGTCCTTATCTATCAATCTGAAAACGGACAAATCATATTACAATTTAAAAGATAAAAACTGTGAAAACTGGACTGAGCAGTTTTTGAGTTTAGGATAAATTCTACTTACCAAAAAATAATTGTCAAGCACCATGTGAAAGGATATTTGGAAAGTGTATCTACAAAAAATGGTTATTAAATATGCCAGAGAGAACAGGATAGTTGATTCAATTGCGAAAATGAAATTTGAAAAGAGAATTGGTTTTAATTAAAAGCAATACAAATAACAAAGATAACAGATATTTTGGACCTGTAGAAGTCGTAAAACAATTATATGAAAGTAATTACCAAACGTTGAATGGCAAAAAATATTTAAACTAGGGGTTTGTGTGAATATAATTAATAAAAGCATTACATACGTGTAGTGGTTTAAAAAACTAAATCAACGGAAAATAATCGTAGTGTTGAGGTTTGAAAATAAATTATTAAATTATATAGTTCAGATTAAAATGAAAGCCGAAATTGAATGGCGGTCAAGCAGAGAAGCAATGGCAAAGAAAGATATGATAAAAACAGAACTATAAAAGGGTACAATCAGACATGAAATGGGAAAATGCGCAAACCGGAGGAAGTGGAATTAAGTGAAAAGTTATCGAAATTGAAGCTGGAAAACGGGAGAGGGGTAGATTAAGGGATGGTGAAGAAGACAGTGAGCAAGAAATTGTTAGAAAATGTGTAGAAAGGGTCGTAAAACAGACAAATGTGGAAAAACGTAAAATATTAATTAATTAATTAATTGGCTAATGGGAAACCCGAGCTAATGGGAAGCCCGAGCCAATGGAGAACCCGAGCGACGAAGAAAACCCGAGCACGGCAATTTGGAAGGGTAAACAAACGAGGAATTCAGAGGGCAATTATCCAAACAACCGGATAAACGAGGGTAAACAAAAGACGGGGAATTACGAAGAGGGTCAACAAAAATAGTCAATTAGGGAATGATAGCTGAAGAAGTCAAAACCAATTAGGTCAAAAATGGGGCAATTACAACGATTTTGGGAGTATATAAGGAAACCCAAAATTCACATAATCGGCGATAGCCTTAGGTAGGGATACAAAGAAATAGACGATAGGAATTCGAGGAATAAAATAAAAGGAAAAAGGAATTATAAGAGGAATTTAGGAGTCAGAAAGGAATATTAAAAGAGTTCGGATCAGAGAGCGAAATCGAACAAAAGGTGAAACTTATTTTTTAAATCGTACAAGGCCGAGACCTTCCAGAGCGGAGTTCGATCTGAAATTGTGTAAGAATTGTGATTAACCAACAGTGTGATTAATTGTTGAGAGTTGTGAATTGTTATAAAACAAATATACGTTGGGAGTTTGTGTTTATTGATTTTGGAACACGTGGAGTCAGAGTAACCAACGGTTGATTTTGATATCATAAAACCCAACAGTAGTTTCTCTGTATATTCACGAACTAACATAGATACTTATTTATTTATTTTGTATACTGAGTTCGGTGTCGCATATCTACATATATGCAGTGGTGAGCTATGCTTGTCCCGCGTGGGCTCGGCAGAACCCCTTGTTAATTTTTTAAAAATTTTGCGAGCCCTTTGTTGTTTTTTCACAGCTCACCATTCCATATATGTACAATTTTCTGGGTTTTATTAATTTAAACAAACACACGACTAGTCAGAAATTACAGTTATCTAGCTGAATTTGGATAATTGGAAAACCAACAATAATTTTATTATTATAAATTAAAAAATTCTTAATTTAAGCAACAAAACCGTTCCAGAGTGAAACTCTTTGTATTTTGGTTAATATTTTAAATCTTTATTACCTTCACACTTTTGAACTCATTTTTGGGATATCCAAATAAATACTAACATAAATAATCATTCACTCGAAATTTACATATATTACCTTACTCATCAATTTATAATTGTAAAAATTGTTATGCAAAAAGATATGATTCCTAGAGCTTTAATTAAGACAGGTTGAAGCATCATGTATCCAAGTTCAAAATGTAATTGGAACGAATTTCAATTGAAAAGAGTTGCGTAAAAGTCCCGATTTGTTATGCGGGTTTTACCGATATCCAAAACATAGAACTTTATCTTGACTTAGTTTTGTTTTATATACTCAGACAATTGTTGGGATCGCCAAAAGGTTCAGATTTATAAATGAATTGTGTTAAATCCATGAAGAATTATTGGACAGCAACACAATAAAATTAAAGATAATTTCTTCCTTTGTTTTCCTTTAATTTGTTTTTATTAATTGTTTCCATGATTTTTTAAAATTTTCTATAGTTATATTTAGGGCTGAATTCCTAAATCCACTAAAATTCTCCCGACTAGGAACAAATGCAGTATTATTTATTTATAACTTTTGAATTGCTTTGAACTTTAAGATTTTAAGGATCGAAGTATATTAAATTTAAAAAAAAACAATGCTGTTAAATAATGAAATTAAAACAAGTAACAAACGATTTCTCTTTTGAAAAAAGGTAAAGGTAAATCTGTTTTATTTAAACTCTACCGCAATATGACTTCCAAAATCTGAAAACTAAAAAACCAAGGCTCCCCAAAAATTCTAAGAGTTTGCTGTAAAGTTAATTTCAATAGAAAAGTGACAGATCGTATAAAAGTATCGGCTGTATTACTGCTTTTGAATAGGTTGTTTTGTTTTGTTGGGTTTAAAATTTAAAAAAGGTCCTTTTATAAAAAATTAATTCAAATTTACAATTATTGAAATTGGTAAAATATCCCTTAATTCTCATTAGACCCTTGATCCACAGTTTGTGAAATACCGATATTCATTAAAATCATTTGAAAGTATAATTTAAGTTTTGTGTTTATTACTTATAAATTTATAATAGTAGTATAAGATTAGAAATTAAAATCGCGAAAACTATCATTAATTTTAATTGCGCATTTAGATTGATTGGATCTATGACAATAAGCCTTCAAAAACTATTGGAGGATTACAAAATTTCCTACAAAGAAAATCTTATTGACAACAACCATTCAATTATTAGAGTAAGTCCATTAAATTTTTCTTCAGAATTATATTTAATCAAAAAATCACAATTATTTTTGAAATTGAAAATTGAATTGAAAACATATATTAAAATTTACTCATTTTATAAAAAATTCAGAAATGAAATTTTAGTATTTCAATTTGAGAAGCCCTTAAATTTAAAAGAATTTTTTAAACTTAATTCCACAAATTATATTTTATATTTTCCTTTCAAGTAATTATTATTAAAAATGAACGTTATTTTGAATAAATTTTGAATTTGAATTTTCGCACATTATTTATTTGAAATTTATTAGAAGATAAAGAATTTACAAATTAAATGTTCCTACCAGCGACAAACCCAGAAAACAAGGGGTCCAGAAAAAAGGCTTTCCAAAGAAAAAATAACTCTAGAAAATTTTCCAATTAAAATTCACTTTATTTATTTATACGCAGGGATAAAAACTTTTCCAATTAGAAAATATTCTCCAACAAGTCTGAGAGAGGATTTTCGTTATTTGTGAAAATGTTTTCCCCGTAATTTACTTTCTATAAATACTGGAAATTTCGAAGAGATAAATTCAAATTGCGATATAAAAATTTGGAAAACTGTTTAAAATGGAGCTATGTAAAAAGAAAAAATAATGAGCTCGTATTCTTTAAATATGTCAAGATTGTAGAAATTGAGGTAAAGATGCACAAAAGAGGGATAATTTGAAAAATGACAGAAAAAATGAAACGAAATACAAAGTCTAATTAAATAAAAATCGAAAAAATCAATATTATTTGTGGGAATCAGATATGAAAGGGTAGCAAATAGAAGAACAAGAACGTATAATAATTTCAAATCTGTGAGGGTTCTTAGATTAAAAATTATCACATCAATATCTATTTTTTAATTTACCACTTGTCCATTTCTGTTTCCTCCTTGAAATATTGACTCTTCGATATTTCATATTCATAATTAATTTTTTTATTAATAATTAATAATTTTTAAATTTTTGCTAAATTTAACGTTTTTCTGTGCAACTTTTTGTACACTTTTTGAATAATTTCCGGGCCTGTATTGCCGTGTTAAGAGCCATATTTTTGAATAACAAAATAAATGATTCGTTACTGCGCGATTTTCGCAACTAAATGTTACGTATAAGGAGTCCACCATATATGTCAAATCTTGGAGACTAAGGCTCGGGAATCTATTTAGTAATTACGTACAAGCAATAGTAATGGTTTCTCTATTATTTTTTATAATTAAAAATATAGAAAAATATGAAAATCATGATTTAAAGAAAAAATATTTTTCCTGACCACTAATTAATTACCCATAGCTCATAACAATGTAAAAATACAGAAGAAAATAAAAATTGAACAGCTGGTACCAAATTAGTAATAAATTTACTCCACAAAAACTTTATAGCATGCAATATGCAGTTTTTATTTTATTATTTCTCCCTCTAAATCCTCTGCTAAAAATAGTACAAAAAACGAAAGAAAATAAATTTTCAAATTTTACGATGGAATGTTTAATCACTTTTAAGAAATTTCATTAAATTTAAAAAAGATCGATAAATTATGAAATTTATATTTTCACTAAAAGGATAATTTTTTCAGAAATTTTTAATGCTTTATGTCAATTACTTACTTTTTAAAAACCACTTTCAAATTATGTAACTTAAAAAATTTTGTAAAAAAAAATTTTAATTATAAAAATTATAAAATTGTTTTATATTTTTAAAGATTTATTCGTTACTCAACGTCAGTAAAACAATTATATTTTTAATTAAATATATTCATCTCTATGCAATTTGTTTTATTAGTAAAACCACTTACATGTTTCACCAATTTTATTTCTTTTCACATGAATGGGTTCATATGAAGTTGCTCAAAATAAATTGGAATGAGAAAAACATTAAACGATCAAATCAATAAAATTCTAAAACCTATAAATATTCAAAATTAATTAAAAATTTGAAAAAAATCAAATTGACCTATTGTATTGGAAACTACGAAAAATGATCAGTAAGACATACTCATGAAAACGATGAGTCTTGCCCGTCATTTTGAATTTAGAGGACAAAGACGTTCGCAAATTTTCTCAAAATTAAAACGTCCTTAACCTTTCAATGGCATAAAATTTTCTAATAGCATTTCATTGATATTCAATAATGATGACTGAAAAAAACAAAATAATTTTACTTATTATATTTGACATTGTATTTATTAAAAAGTTTGACTATGAATCAGTAAATATATCGATGTTTTTGACATTCACGAATTTTCGGCACTACCCTTTTCCAGTGATTTAGATGTGACATCCAAATCATTTAAATAAGGCAGTGCCTAAAATTCGTGAATATCAAAAATCAAGCTTTTTTTTTAAAAAGTCAAGCTTTTTAATAAATACAATGTCAATGGAAAGAAATCAGTGGTGAAAATTGAAAAAAGTTCTTATATTATTATATTTGTCCTATAGTTAATAGTAATTAACTTCATATCCTTGTTGTCAGCAGAAACATTATTAGATTGATCAGTATCATTCATTATAGAAATAATTACAAAAAAATATGAAAAATGTATATCATTTATTACGTTGCAATATTTTATAAATATTTCCCGATGCATTATTCTAAAATTTTTACTAATAATTTACTAAAATATTTTTCCTATGTGTCTACAAAAATACACTTATTAAAACTCTTTTTAATCCTTTTTAATTATCCATAATAATTTTATTCATCGAATTAATTTTACTACTTCAACCTACCCATACTATTGTATGATTATTACCGTAGTAAATTGAAATTCACTAAAGGGATACATATTTTGCCATGTCTTTTCAAAATAAAAGGATAAATGAAGTCTAATCATTTCAATAATTGATAGTTTTTTTTTGCATTAACTGAATCATTTGAAAATTTATTTCTAACAAAATTAGATAAATTATATAAATTTAATTAAAATTATTAAAATTATTAAATTAAAATTATACCAAATTAGATAAATTATATAAATTATATTTTAGTTGAAAATTTTGTAAACTTGTTTGGAGTCAATAAATAAATTATCGAGTTGTATAACATTTCTAAATGATACTAATACTATAGAACAACGGTGGGCAAATGCGGCTCTTCGTAGAGTAAACTGCGGCTCTTTGATAATTGAATTTTTGATAATTGAATTTGAAAATTGAATTTGAAAATTGAATTCGATTTTTTTATTTTGAAATTTTTTCAACTGAATTTTTAAAAAAAAATTTTTTGTTGCATATTGTATTTCATGGTTAGTTCATTTTTACCTGTGTCACAAAATAGGTGTAAACAGAATTAAAATTTATAGTGTCATTCGATGGCGGTATTTAGAATCAAAATTTAATATTTCCTTATTACATTCTACCTTGTTTGATTCTTTTTATAAGCAATATTTAAATAATACATGTCTCACTACACTATATACCAGGGGTGGGCAAGTGCGGCTCTTTGATGAGCCATGTGGCTCTCTACGACCTCATGCGTGCCCACCCCTGCTATAGAACATAAAATGCTCTCTGGTCATTTATGGATATCAAATTTGAAAAATATCGAAACTTTTTTCGAACTAAAGGAATGCGAATAAAATAGAAATAAAAATCAATGATAAATTGAAAGTAACTAGACGAAGGTTTCTCATGTGTTCGATTTGTTAAAATAATAAAGTTTTTTCCTTGTGAGCATACACCTTACTACATTTTAGCATAAGATTATTTGGCTAAGTGGAACATAGAGGCTAAGAACATGTTAGGATGTGCTCCCAGATTTTAATATATTAATTCTTAAATGTTGACTTGAATGAAAAATTACTCAAGCTTTTAGTAATATTTTTGTGATTTTATTTTAGTTTTAATGAGTATGCAATTTTTTTTTCAATTTTGCTGTACAGATAAATCAAGATCAGTAAATTCTTTATAGATATGTAAAATTAATAAGCCAAAGCAACTGAAAGTTTTCAGCACAAACATTAGATTTATTAAAGTTTAATTCCAGTAAAATCATTTATCTTTATTTTTTATAGAGATTTATTAAATTTTTAACTATAGATCAATGATTTTTCAATTTTACACATATTTTCGAAATTGCCTTTTAATGTTTTAAACAATCATTTAAAAAGGAAGTGACGACAATTTGAGTTAAAACAGATTTTTATCTATAACAGTAAACTTAATTAATATAAAAAAATTCTAAATAAACTTCATTCGTAATATCCTTACATTTTTACTATTGGAATAAGTTCATTTTCAATTTCTTTTATCTCCATTTCTGTTCAGATTGTTGATCAATATTTTGTTTATAAGTTTTATGTTATTCAAAAAAAATATTTTTGTAATGTTTTTATTAAAATTATTACAAGAAAATTTTTATTTTAATAAATAAACTTTTTATTATGAAAATATTTTTACTAATTTGATGCATAATTATTTACAGAGGGAAAATTTCCAATAATTCCCCCAATGAATTTTCATTGCTAGAGGAATAAATTTTAAATTGGTATTTTAAAATACTTAACTTTTGAAGGAACAAACGTAGAAAATTTATATTTTTAAAATTCCAAATTTGCTGACGGGGATTCCTTTATTCCATCATGACATTTTGGACAATTTGATATTACGGACCGAAAGGACTTTCTAGAGCAATGTTTTTGTATATAATCTGTAGTGTAGATTTTGATTAAAAATAAATGTTTTAAAATATTAATTTAATATAATAAATCATGGAAAGACGCGCAAATCTAGTAAATTCTCGAAGTTCTATTTGAATATAAGGTGTTTTAAACATATTGAAAGATTCAAAAATAAATATGTATGATTTTTATTACTATGTTCAAATTCTTATAGCATAACAAATTCAAAATAATTTTTCAAATTTCACTGTAAAAAATTTACGAAAATTGATGTCATTCATTATACATCCAGGTTATAGTGATTTGGTTAGATAATTTATATATTATTATATATTAGCATCTTACTTTACACTCTTTAATCTAGATAACTGTAAGTTTTGAGCTAACTTATCACTCGCCAGACAGTCAGATCGCCAATTGGCGGCAAGACGAATTCGACAATCCAATAAATGACAGAAAGTTAAGCGATGCTGACGACATTTCAATAGATAGGTTGGTCATATATAAATGTGCTCCTGAAAAATTAAATATATTTGTTAAATTTCAGTCACGGCATGGGATCTGATAAAAGAACATTGATTGACCCCCAGACAGGCGAGATTGGCGAGTTTAATTATGGACAAACTGACAACGAGTCCGCAGAATCAGGCGAAGATGATGAATCATTTGCAGCAACAAATGCTAGGTAAATTATTTCTGTTTTAAATAACTGAAAGAAAAAAAAATTAGGTTAAAATTTAAAACAAATTTTGATAAATAATTTTCAACTTTAAATAAAATAATTTTTTAATTAAAAAACAAGTGTTTGGGGCATTCTAATAAAAAAATGCTGATATCATAGACAACTACAAGATATTTTCCAAAGGAGAAGGCAAAAAATAAGATTAGCAAACTTTCTTTGATATTAATAATTATTTTTTGACATATAAATTTATTTATAATTTAATTTTATTTTTAAAATAGAAATTAATAAATTTAGTTTTGATTTTCATAAAATATATAAAATATAAAATACTTTCTGTGAAAGTGAATTTCAAATATTCTCAACCAGGTCCTTCTACCTTTGATTTCAAGAAAAAAAATCGAAAATCGTAAATTTTATTAACTTAATTTATTAAATATAATATTTTGATAGAATCAAAACATGACGAAATTCAATTAATTAATGCCTTCGAAAATAGTGAAGATTACTATAAATTTGGAAGATTGTTGAGAATCACCGAAAATCGTTAAATAATGCTATATTTTAGTAAATGATAAATTATAAAAAAAACAATTTATAGTAAAAATATTCTTCAATGAGCTTTTAGGATAAAGATTAATCAAAATGTTGAGAACACTAACGCTTGAGTTCGTAACACTTATTAAGAAATGAGTACGAGTGACACTAACAAAAGATGGGTGTACTTGTTAGAGATTCTGCCACATAATTAATTTTGGCAAAATGAATGCAAAATTCTCATTGTTTGAGGATGGATAGAATATAGTTGAACACATAAAATTGTTTGCTCACTTGTAAATTTGTCGAGTGTGGGTATATCAAGATGTATTTATTATTCGGTTTCGTAGTTATCCTGATGGTTTTGACTGCATGTCATTATTGTGTATGTGTGCAAGCACATTATTTTGCTTATTGCAGAGTGAATTTGGAAATGGCATATCTAGATAACTTTGACAGGTAATTCTAGATTATGAGGTTAACCACCTTCATGTACTCATGTGAGTAGGTCGAAATAATAAATATTATTTAAAATACAACAGAAAATATATAGCAGATGGAAAAGTAATAAATGTTTGACAAACAGGTTCCGCTTTATTATAAAAATAATTTTCACAAAAACCTTGTTAATTTTTATATTTTCTCAATTTAAAAATCGAAAAGATTATATGTCGAATATAGTAAAATTTTTTCAAAAAAATATTATATATATATAATTAATATATTAGTAGTGAGGTTTTATTTTAACGGTTGCTAATTAAAAAATATTGAAATATGTCAAGCAAACGAAAATCTGAGGATGAAATATTAAAAGAAATAAAACAAAGCGCTTGTAACTCATGTTAAAATTAGAAAGCATTAGAAATAATAAAATATAAACTATTAAATAAAAATGGTAATTTATTTATATAAATAAGAGAACACCATTTTTATTAAAAATATTTTTGCAATATATCTTGACAGTTCGAAGTTGTTTAGTCGGTGATAGGGATGGTCGAGTTGTAATATATTCCAAAAATATATTTAATAAAAATGGTGTAAATAAAATATATTCATTTTTCACCGATCCCATATTTTTATAAAAATTTCGTACCCTGTTTACTTGGAACTCATCTTTATAAATTTTGATTTCTGGCTCCTCACCTAACAGTTGAGATAATTGGGATACCTTTCCTTTTACAGTAATGTAAAGGATCCACCAAAAACTTAGCCGTATTCAGTCTATCCTTAAACAAGCTAGACTTAAAAAGATTGACCATTAAAAATTGCTAATAAATTGAGTTGTTTTAATATTCTTAATCATATTTTCTATACAAAACTTCTGCTATTGTATAAATCTCGAAAATGATGGCCAATTTTAATATTATATCATTTTGAAATAATTTCATGAAAAAAATTGGGTTTAAAAATCTTTTTTATAATATTATTAATAAGACTTTTGTAAACATTTTATTTTGTCCACATTTTTGTGCCGTATCAGTTAAAACTAAATTCTGAGGATTAGCCAGATTTTTGTTAAAACCAATTATGAATTTAAACAAATTAATTTTCAATTAATTTCTAGAACGCTCGGAGTGCCTCTCGCACTTCATCCAACTCTTCACAAAACTGAAGATTGGCAAGTAAGTTGACAAATAAATTTAATTTCATTCAATATTTCAATTACCCCTTTTAGATTTCAATAACAGTCATTGAAGCCCGACAGTTGGCAGGGGCCAACATCAACCCGTTAATAGAAGTGAGAATTGGAGAGAAAACTAAAACAACAGAAGTTCAGATGTCAACTAATTCTCCTTATTACAACCAGGTAAAATCGTGTTTAATAAATTAACTGATTAAAACAAATAGAAGACAATTTATTATTAAAAAAACGTTATGAAACTAAATTTACTAATTGCATTTCAATGCTTACATCACAATTACCAGTCTATTTGACTGATTTTTTTTACTCTAATTGATAAAAACAAATAAATTATTTTGATGTTTTTACTAAAATGTAAATTATAGTCTACAAAGTTTGTAATAATATGAAAACTTTAAAGTAAAATTATTATTTCATTATCAGTTTATACAGTTTATGCAGTTCTAGTTAATTAAAGAGTAATAAAATAAAAAAAATATTAAAATTAAAATTACTAATTAAATTAGAAATTAAAATTATTACTCATACTTTTTTATAATGAAATTTTTTATCAATATTTTTCAATTTTGAATTATTTGATTTGTTTTTCTGCATCTACAACTGATGTTTCGAATTTTGCAGTAATTTCAGTAATTTTGATTAACCACAAAACACATGGCATTTTTATTGAAAAAAATTAATTTTATTTTGTTAATGAAAATATTTATTTGAACAAATTTATAAACAATAATAACATTTATTTATTGAAAAATTGAAATTTTATCTATAAATATTTATCTGATATTTTTAGGATAAAAGCGGATTTTACATAAAACAAAGTAATATTATGTCGGCACATTGAATGGATAATAAAAATTTATTTTTTATTAATTTTATTTAGTATGATAAATCTCAAAGTACAGTACAGTATATAGTCCGATTCTACATGTCTTAAACATATATAAACTTTCCTTTCTTTTTCTTTACCCTCTACTATCTTGCTGAGCACAACATATACTGCAATATCTTTTGGACGCATCTTTTTTGGTTTTGGTGGAACCAAACTTGAAAAATGTCTTCGGTAAATCTTAATATTCTAGAATTTCTTGGATGACCTAACTTTTTAGTAAAAGCTTTTTAACTACTATTACGCTTCTTAATTTCTCAAGTTAAATTAAATAAAACAACTAATATCACCAACACCATAAAATTAATATATTTATATTTTCTTACTTTTTTATTACTACACAACACAAGTTAATTTTTTAGTTTAATATTTTACTATAAAAATAACGTTAAAGTTCAAATTTTATTTGAATTCTATTAATTTAATCTACACAAACCGATCACGAAATTTCCTTCTGTCATTGCCAACATTAATTTTTTTGAATAAAAAAACAAAAGAAAAATATGAATTTTTAACTTGCATGGTTGGTACTACTGAATGAATAATGCAGCATTCACATTAGTTCAGAAACGGACGGATAATAACATTAGAGCGCTGACATGAACTTTCAAATGCCGTTTTTAGTTGTGTAGATAGTTTTTATTTATTTAATTTAAACAAACTTAACAAAATTTGATAGTTTATTAAATTATGATTACACCGAACACTTTTAATTATACTTTTCATATTAACCCTACACTGCATGACTTTTTATATTTGATAGGAAAAAATGTTCACTTAAACTGTAAGACGTTTTAAAAATTGATTTGGTAATACAAAACTATTGAGAATTACATTACGGTTTTTTTGTATTATATTGCAAATATAGACAATACAATGTAATATGAGAGAACATTTACCGAGAACAAGAGCGAGACAGTTTTTATTCTAATAAGATAATTGTGTATCACCAGTGATACAATATGCAGTGTAGGGTTAATCTATTTTTCTTGAAATTAGATGGCCAATGCCCACTTTTGCTTTAAAATTACGTCACGTGTCAGTACTCTATAGAGTTAAAATATTATAAAATTTTATCGGTTTCCCGGTATTATTACTCCTACTTTTTACCATCCATTTACTTGTGGCAAATTTGATTTTTTTTTATTTTGACAATATTTCATTTGCGGAGTTGCACATTCTTTCAACAGATTTTTGATAAAATTACAGTATATTTATTGTTAAAAGCACTGTATTTATTTTTATCAATTGGTTTCCATTGACTGGAAGAACTCCCAGAATTTTGTATTGAATTGTCAATAAATATCACATCATACTTTTTAATGCACTAAACCCACACTCAACGGGGTAGGATACTGGAAATGCCAATAATCGCAGAAGAATAAATCCATTAAATAACTTTTAAATAATTCCATAATTCCAATTAAAATCCAATTAAATTCAGTAAAATGCAAGTAAATTTAAGATTTCTGAAAAAATATAAGATTATGGAAATTCATCCCCGAGAGTATCAAATTATGATCACATTAACTGACTAAAATTCGACTTTTTGATTTTGGAAAAAGGTTTTTAAATTATTTCAGTATGATAAAATGGTGACGTTCTACAACTTGGTGAGGACAAACTGAGCTTATCATCTGCAACAAAAATACAAAAAATGTCAACAAAGAGAGTTTGGCCATTTATTTTAAATGATTAATATTAAAAAAATGAAAATTTTATTGACACTCATTATTATTTTTATTTATATGGGAATTTTAACACTTTAAACGCCATAATCGAGTTAACTCGCTCTGTATATCCGTGCACGCCACGCTACCCATAAAAATGATCGTGTAAACCCGTTTGACTTTGTTTTCATTTTACTAACTAAGATTATCGAGCGGTTAGTCCGACATAAAATGTTTTTAGATTTTGTGACTTATATCAATTGAAATTGGTAATTATATACATATTTAATTATATGAATCTATGACATCAGATGATTTCCATATTGAATTCCTTCATACATTGTGTTCATCAGGAATACCATACATTTATTGAAGTTGAACGTTGCCTCATTTGTAATGTTGCTAAGAAATCTTAATCTGAAGATTGATTATTAATAGTTTGCATCTCAACTGCATCAAAACAGAAATCCTAACAGGTGGTAATAAAGCAGAAGAGGTTTGCGTTCTCCGAATTGATTTGGTGCCAAGTGCTAGTAGAATGTCATTTAAAATAAAGTGTCATCAATTTCCGGTAATGTTAGCATTTCCTTAAACCATTAACTAGGCACAGGGGTAGATTTTTTCTATCATGCTGGTGTTTGTTTACCAAAACCCGTTTTCGGACAAGGTCAACCAGATGTAGCTTCAACTCAATGTTGTTATCACAAAAATCTAAGAGTGTCATTAAATTTTTCTCGTAATTTTTAACATTTTAAAATAAAAACTCCGTCATTTTTGACGGGTTATTGTTAATTAAATATAATTATTAGTAAATCAGTTATTCTCTTCACCTTCATCATAGACCAATTTTTTTATTAATTTAATTAAATAAAAATATTTATTTCTGGTATAAAAAGAAATATGTTTAAGTTGACTAATAAATTTATTAATTTAAAAATCTTTATAAAAAAACCGCCATAAAATTATTTAATTAAAAATCTTTTTCCATGTAACAATTTTGTTATAAATTTAAATGTAAACACTTGTTGAAATATCTCTATAATATCAATTAAGTAAACAAATAAATAAAATTTTGATAAAGCAATCATGACGTTATTTTTGTTTCTAATTGATAAGGATAGGGTATATTTTTTCAGTTATTAGTATAAAATCTTACAATTTATTGTAAAGAAAATTCAAATTCTTATATATAATTTTCATAATAACAATAATAATAATATTTTTTTTCAATTTTCGACATTGATTTCTTTTCAATTGACATTGTATTTATTCAAAAGCTTGACTATGAATCAGTAAAGATATCGATGTTTTTTTTGATATACGCGAATTTTCGGCACTGCCTTTTTCAAATGTATTTTTTAAATGTATTCGATAATAGTAGTAGAAGTAATAATAATAATAATAATACAATAAAATGATAATTTAAGCCTTTTGCTGCAAATAATGTATTTAATGAAATAATTTTCGACTATAAGATAGTCCTTGACAAGAACTATCTTATAATCGATTGACAAGGACTATCTTATAGTCGAAAATTCTTTCATTAAATACGTTATTTGCAGCAAAAGGCTTAAATTATCATTTTATTGCCCACAATGAATGTTTTAAATAATAAATGCTGCTACCAAGAAATCATCATTTTAATAATAATAATAATAATAATAATAATAATAATAATAATAATAATAATAATAATAATAATAATAATAATAATAATAATAATAATAATAATAATATTAATAATAATATTAATAATAATAATAATAATAATAATAATAATAATAATAATAATAATAATATTAATAATAATAATAATAATAATAATAATAATAATAATAATAATAATAATAATAATAATAATAATAATAATAATAATTTATTTATTTAGTATCTGTGCTTTGAATTCCACATGTCAAAAGCGGAATTATTCGATCAAGTAATCAGGTTACGAGTAAGTATTTAATATACATTTTATCTATAAAATTCATAAAGGTAAACTTGAACAAATAACATAAAATATGGCGGTAGGATAAAAATGAGCGACAGAATATAGAGACCAATTAATACAACTGTAGGTATTGTTTATTACAATATATAAAAATATTAGAGACTCAAATAATAATATAAATGGATTATTGACATTTACATTTTGTAACTTTCATATTCTAATAACATCCATAGGATAAATTTCAAATTATATTATTAAACTTTTCAAGCTTGATTCTGTTAACCCTGCAACAAGACTGTGGATCTGAAGATATAGGTTGACACCATTCACATGATTTTTTTTACGCGGAACACTGACAAAAAATACTTGCCCACAATGAATGACCAATCACAAATTACTATAAATCTGTCGTAAATATAAACAATGCCTTCTTATTAGCAAAGAAAATACCACGCACAACAATTGCAAGCAATAAAAACACTTTTTGTATGTTTATATTTATATATATATGTAACCGTAACACTGTAACGGCTTTCTTATTGAATCATCTTATAAAAAAATTAATTGAGGTTTTTGATGATATGTATCTTAAATGCAAATTTAAAGATAAAATGTCATTTTTTTCGCGGAACACTGGTTGAGAACCACTGGGCTATAAACTGATGTTATGTAAATTATTAAATTTATTACAAAATATTTGTTGAAATTGGAATGTTTAAAACTAAAAGTTTTTAAAATTAATTAATTTGACAGTGAATATATATAATTTATTATATATGAGATTTTGAAATGGTGTATTTTCAATAAAAATATTAATACATAATTGTCCATTCAATGCAATTTATCCAAATTAATGAATGTCAATAATACTAGTATAATAGTATAATATTAATATTATTATAAGAAAATGGGAAGGCATTAACAAACAAAAACATGATGAAGCATCTATTCAATGCCTGTAATAAAATTATGGGGATATACTTTCTAATTTATTGTTTCAATACAAACTTTCTAAATGTTGATTAACTTGTTTAGATTTCTCTAAGGAATTAAATCCCATTTGTTTTAATCACCGAATTACTTTTGCTATTGCGATGTTATAAATAATCTATATAAACTACTGGGGAGATATTGTACAAAATAAATCCAAAACGCTGATTGGATAAACTAACAACTTCATTTAATAATAATTATTTTATTATTTCCTTTCTCTTTAAAATAATTATTGATTTAAAAATAATCAATAAATTTCACAGTTTATCTTTAAACAAATATTTTTCTTTTTTGTTTTGAAAAAAAAATAAAAATTGTTTTAATGTTGATTAGCATGTTTAATTATTCATGTTTCAATATCAATTATAATTTAAACAAAAATCTTTTAAATTTTCGATAATTGACGATTAGAAGATTCCTCACTATTAATGAGGAATTGAAATGTCGATAAAAATTGGGAGTTTACAATGGATTTAAAAATTTAAGAAAAAAAATTTATATGTTATAAATAAATTTTCTGTTGTAGTAATACACTCTTTTTTGATCTGGGATTTCTTATGCAATGTTACTATTAGAACGAGTCATTTGAACGTGTAGTCAAAAAGCATATATTATTCAAACTACATTACTAATTATCGGAGAAATAATGTTTTCATATTTTGAACAATTTATCATAATTTATTCATTCATCACATATTACAATAATTCATTGAATATAATTAATAATTAAATAAATATTTAAATACTAGGTTTAACCCGCGAAAAATCACGGGGCAAAACAAAGAAACAGAAATAACTCTCAGATAAAGATAAAAGACAATTTCAATTATTTCAAATTATTATAAAAAATACGTGTACAAAAAGACAACATTTTCAATTTTATAATTTAAATAATCGCAAAAATATTACACATCACAGACATTCATTCATACATTCGCTAGCTAATTATTAATATTGATACCTTACACGCACTACGAAATACGTTTTCTAGAATTATTAAAAGTATATTGTTAAAATCTAAAAACAATTTTTATAACAAATTAGTTCTTAAAGTATTTTAAAATAAGAATAAATTATTTAATAAAATAAAACAAGAATAAATAAAAAAAGATAAATAAATTGTAATTTTTTTCATAAAACTAAACCATTCTTCAAGTTTGTTCTGTTATGTCTTTTTGCACTAATTGATAAGAAAAATAAAATTTTAAAAAAATGTTTACCCATAATTTAAGGCATTTATAAAAGGTGTCACTAATAGTATAGACTATAAACATATATGTTGTTGGAATATTTTTAGTTGACTTTCAAGGGTTTCGTCCAAAAGTAGTCCACAATAATAATGCCTCACATGCTTGCGTATATTCGAATGTATAAATATTTGTTCTGTACATGATAAATTGAATTACCTTCAGTGTGGACAGATAATCAAATTAAAATTAAGCAAAAGTACGTGAAAGATCAAATAATGAAAAGCAGACGATATATATTGCCGCATTTGATACGGAATTTCACCATTAGATTGGAAGGGCTTAACCAGAGCCTGTTTACACATCTTTATCCATGGCAAAACTATTTCAGAACTGATTATAAAATACCGGATGAATGAAGAAATACTGAAACTGTGCAATAAGATGACATAAGAATATAAATGCTCGTGGTCTCTTTTATTTTTCTTTAAATGAAAGAGAAAGTTACAAAATGAAAATATCATTTCACTAAGTCGTTGAATAGATATAACCATATAATTCCATTTAATTACCCCCGTCCAATTGCATATAATAGAATTATAGTAATGTAAAGAAAATTCTCAGTGGCATTTGTATAAAATTGAAAAATATTTTTGAGCTATATAATAATACAAATGACAGACGACTTTTAATTCCAGGTTTGTTTTTATAGTTTCGAGTTTTTATGTTTGAATCTTTAGGGAATTTATATTTGATTTTCCATTCATGTAATATCTATACCAGTAGTAAATCATAGGAATATGGAATTCTGAATAAGAATTCCGTATTATTTCAAGCATAAGTATAAATAAATAAATAAATAAATAAATAAATAAATAAATAAATAAATAAATAAATAAATAAATAAATAAATAAATAAATAAATAAATAAATAAATAAATAAATAAATAAATAAATGAATAAATAAATAAATAAACAAATAAATATAAATATACATATATATGGTATTTATTAAAAAGCTTGACTATGAATCAGCAAAGATATCGATGTTTTTTTTATATTCACGAATTTTCGGCACAGGCTTTTCCAGTGATTTTGATAATTATCTTCTAACATTTAAAAATATAAGGAAAAAATAAATTAATTTTGTATTTTTGTATTTTGTATAATAGATGTTTTTGGTGGGGATGCCTAAAATAATAAAATAAAATAATTATCAAAATAATTAGAATAAGTGGGGGAAGGGGCAAATGAAACATAAAAAGGGATGTCATTACTAATTAGAGATCAATGATGATATAAGAAAGATTTTGAAGATGATGAAGACAAAATAATAATTAATTAGTGGAAAGTTAATAAATTAGATTATGGAAAATAAAAACAAAATTTATTCAAAATACGAACAAAATGTCCCAAGTGTTGCAAAGAGTAAATAATTGGGTGCTTAAGTGGTAGTGTTGTTATGAAGTTCATAAAAAATAATTATTTGATTCACAATTTCACAGAAAATTACCGCATCTTAATTTTGCTATAAAAGTGGGGTTATGGTAGCAGGCTATAAAACACTGGTAGATGAAATTAATAAAGGAAACATGAGATGTACAAAGTGAACAATGAGATGACAGAAATCGCCAAATTGATAATTGAAAATAACAATAGGAAAGAAATTACACATAAAGTACACATAAAGTAATTTAATGTAAAATACTGTCTAAATGAGGTTACTTATCAATTAAAAGAAAAGGCAAAGTGATAGTTGATGATATTTAATAGTGTTGTTTACCCGAAGGATTTAACTTGTAGTGTATTTTTGAATTGATTGATCAGAATAAGGTTGTATTTTTGTTGATTAATCCAATTTGGGAAAGCTAACTTCATGATTTATAAAGTTTGATTTAACCACTTGCATCAGTAATTTATTAACAATTCACAATGAGTTGGCATGTTATTTTAATTTATAAAAGTTAGTCGGGAGCTATACAATATATACAGTGAGATCCATTTAACACGCGGTAGTCCGGGTAGTCAAAGATTTATATACCGCGTGTAAAGTGAAGCCCAAATTACGGTGCTTATATGCAATTAAGAGATAATAAAAAATAATGGTTGCATTTGAAATTCGTTCTTTAAAAATTAACTTAAGAGCACTTATTTTATTATGTACAACACAAAACTTGTTTAATTTATAACTAATATTAATTGAAAAGTAATTGAAATAAAAGTTTATTTTTATGAACTAGGTCAATAGGGATAACTTTTTCTACTAGCATTTAGATTCTTTGTTGTGACCTAATTAGAGACCCATGTTGCTCAAAACAAGTAAGCAAGTGCTTTTGAATATTTAATATGTGCACCTCTTCTTCTTTATTTGATACCTCTTCCCCAACAACATCTTTAATTAGATATTCCTCTGTTCCTGTCCCTGCCATTGACTGAGCAGTATCAATTCTTGCCTACCCCTCAACAAAATCTTGGAATATTTTACCAATTGTCATGCCAAGTTTATTTTCAGTTTATCACAAATTCTCATCTGTGAACACTTCTTCATTAACTTGATAATCTGTAATGGTATCATGTTGAAATGTATTCAAAAAGGCATCTCAACAACCCACTATCAATCCAGGTTTCACTGCATCCCATGATTTTGATGCTAGATTAAAAATATCCTTCAAATTCAAATCTTTTGAGTAAATCTTTATGTCATTATCTATGGCGAAAACAAATCTGATCAATTCATATCTGTAATGACTTTGAAAGAACTAATGATACACTGATTTAAGAGTTGTATTTTTGATGTTGTGTTTTTAGGTAAGTAATATACGGATATCTTTTCATCTGATAAACGTAAAGTTTCTGCGGATGCACGCGCTTGACAATTTTCAAGAAGAAATGAAGCTCTTTTCTTCAGTACCTTTAGATTTAAGATGTTGTCTTACTGTCGATACAAATGAGTCCTTAAACAATTATTCAAATATTGTGGAGGTCATCCATGCATTCTTACTATTGAGATATTTCAAGAGCAGTCGTCATGTTGACATGATGGAAACATCTTGGTGACTTAAATTTACCAAATTACCAAATTACCAAATTACCTGCACAGTTGTAGACAAAAATCAAAGTTATTCTGTCTTTAACCTGCTAGTAGCCTTTTATGCATTTGCATCGCCTTTTTGAGCTAATGTTGTATCTGCCATTATATTGAAATACAGTGGGGTTTCATCTGCAATGAACAGTTGCCCTGCACTCAATTCCTTACAATTTCATGAAATTTTAAAAGAAAGGTTTCTGCTGCTTGTGTATCAGCTAATCTAGGTTCCTCAGAAATGTTTACTTGTTTGACACCATTTCCATCTGAATAGCCAACCTTTAGGAGGATTTGCAAGTTTCTGGACCACTTAGTGCTTCATTAAATTGACCAGATAATGGAACACCATCATTTCTTTTATCTACAAAAATACCATTGCAAAAATCACAAAATGAGATTTTGGATAAATAAAGCATTTTACAGGCATACCTTTGGAATAAATTTTGAATACCATTTAAATTAAATGTGAAATCTTAATATATATTTAATAAATTAAATTAACTTTTTTTGAATTTAAATATTTTTTAATTTTTAGCCGTCTTGCTGTGATAAATTTCAATGATAATTTATAATGAAAAATTAATCAATTAATCAACCATGCCCTAGTTTTGACAGTTTGCAATTGATTTAAATACAATAATACAACAATTTTAATCTACAAACAAAACGGGCTTGCGTCTTAACTGGGTTCGACCGTATAACTTGTTGATAGAACTGTCAACGTAACAAAGATCACATGACGTGTCATACATGTCATAACGATATTTGGTACAGATAGCAGCCGACATGCATATCACGTCATTCCAGGGAAAGTGGATAATTTTCAATATATATCAAAAATGTTTTTGAATATTTCAATTTCATTATTCAATTTTAAATTCAATTCACTACCGCGAGCTAAAATTTTTAATTTTTTTCACGGGTTTCCGGCAAGTAATGTTTACTCTGAATATATTCGGATGTGAGCCTTTAGGGATAAATTGCAGATTATGAATCCTTTAGAGGTTTTCCCCAAAATTCAGAAAATAAAATAAAATCGACTCTTGATCGATATATGAGTCTGCAGTTAAATTTTTAAACAAAAATTACGAAATATTTTCTAACACAAACAATTTATGATTAAAAACATTTTAATATAATTTACGAATTGAAATTAATAATAAAAATTTTAAGTATGTCTACAGTATTTTAATTACATTCTTAAATAATTATTCCTTTAGAATTAGTTTCTTTTAATAGAATTTAATATTTTCTGATGATGATTTTGTTGTTTAAATTGTTTCCAATCAATATTCTTCTTACAAACAGTCTGCTTTCCCCATTAAGTTATCTGTGATTATATAGTTAAAATAAGAATAAATAGGAAATAAATACGTATGTCATTTCATTTTTATGAATTTTAGACATATATAATTTATTTTAGGCCTTTAAGGTCTTATGTTTATTTAAAATATATTTCATTCAGAATTCAACTATGGCTCAATGATATTTTATTCAGTAAACATTTTCGGCACTGTCATTTTACAATGTATGTAATATTTAAAATTGGAGTGATGAAAATTTGCGTGGAATAAAAAACATTTATCTACAAACAAAATGATCTACAGGTCAAAAGGTAAATATTAGGTAGATATCCGGACACTGTAGCAAGACCATCCTATCTAATGAAATTTTTAATGCAAATTTTAATGTAATAATTTTCAAAAATAGTTTTTTATGTAAATTTTTATACTTTTTATCGTACATAGATAATAAGCGTTAATTCGTTTGAAATTATTTAATATACAAATAAATTATTTTATTTAATTAATTGAATTTGAATTTTTATTTTAGTATGGACATTAAAAAATTTTTTCAAATTTTGTTGACTAATTTCTTTTCAATTGACATCGCATTTTTTAAAAAGCTTGACTATGAATCAGTAAATATATAAAAAAAATAGAAATTTCATATATAAGTAAA
This sequence comes from Schmidtea polychroa, assembly GCA_959609185.1. Lineage (NCBI taxonomy): Eukaryota > Metazoa > Platyhelminthes > Tricladida > Dugesiidae > Schmidtea > Schmidtea polychroa. Next base: position 162,281 of record CAUHTR010007325.1, read on the forward strand.
CTGATTTCTCAGTCAAATTACCAAAAAAATAAAAGCTTCTAAGAAGAATTGCAAATTCAGAAATTGATATTGTATTATAATTTAGAGCATACCTATTTACACATCCGAGCTCAGGAAGCTGCAAGCACTCACATACAAAATCACGCGCATATATATATATATATATATATATATATATATATATATATATATATATATATATATATATATATATATATATATATATATATATATATATAATTGAAGTTATTTTGTGATGATTGTTATATATTTTTTTAAATTTGTAATTATGATTAATAAATAAATTTATTGAACCGGTGTTTGCGTTTTTATTTATATAAGAATCATCAAGTTGAGATTTGAGAACCTCAACAAATACAATAAGAGCTTTTGTTTTTATAGAGATTAGTGTATCTACAAAAAAAATAAAACCAAAAACAAAATTGGGTGCATTTATTCCAATATTCTTATCAGCAATTAGTGCAGTTTCATAATTAACTTCTTGATGGGTGCCAAGAGTTCAATACCCATTAAACATATTGTAGATTTAAAACAAAGGTGAAAAAGCTCAAAACAATAGGGACAAATCCTTACATGTCCCTACTTGCTACTACCTGAGCTCGGTTATATAATTTTATATGCTCGAAATTATATTGCAATATCAATTACTGAATTTGCTACTCTTGTTAGCTCACAATTTTTTGTGCGATTTGACTTAGGAAAACTATGGTTTATATAGTTAATTTTTGTGGCTCTCCATATCAAAGGGAGAGGATCTTCAAAAACACATTTCTTATTTTAGTATTATTGTGCAAAGACATTGATTATTGCTTTCCTCACTAATTCACAAAGAGCACTTCATTGATTTCTATGTCTTCTGCAATTTAAACACTTAAAGTGTTCTGCTTTTTAAAAAAATTATTATATTATTATACCGGGTTTAATTAATTAATTATAATTATTTTATGTAGACATATATGTATGAGGGTTTATTTTAAAAATAAAATATTTATTAACTTAATTATTTGTGTGTTAATCTTAATTTTATTTTTTATTTATTTTTATGTAGTAAATAATGATGTCAATTATATTGATTTTTAAACAATATTAAATATTTTATTTCCCATTAGTCCGAAAATCTTTTTATATAACTAGACAAAGGTGTACAAAAATATATTATTTTAAATTTCCAAATTTTGTATTTTATCTGTATTATAATAATTATTAATATTATTTCAGTATAAACGTATTACTAGCATTGCTTATTTAAATTTTAACTAAGATTCGCTCACATTGGTGTTTCGCAACTTTATGATTTTTCCAACTAATATTTGATTGGATACAAAAAGAATTTTGCGGTAAACTAAGCATAAAATAGACCAAGCTTAAATTTTAAGGAAAAAATAAATTTATTTCACACAAAATACCGTAGTCAAAGTTTTATTAAATGTTAAATGCGGATTTTATTGAAATAAACAGAAAGTGAATAAAGATTTTCGGACCAATGGGAAATTTTGAAAAGAAACATCTAAAATTTTAATTTACCTCAATGAAAACAATTTTTGGTGAAGATATAATTATTGCTTTCCCTTACCAGTGTTTAGCTATGGGAAATATGGCGATTTCACGACTGTTGCCCGGTGACCTTATTGGAGAATTTCGAATGGATATCAGAACAGTTTACAATGCTACAGGTATTCATATATATATATAAAACTATATGGGTTAACTTCAGATCACATGTTTCTTCATAAATGGGCAATGCTTGTCGATCCGAAAGATATTCTCAGTGGAGCCAAAGGATATGTTAAAGTTGATTTGACTATCATGGGTAAGGGTGAACAAGTTAAGGTAAAACTTTACTAGATGTTTAAATTAATATTTTTACTTTTATAATTCCAGCACAAACCAAAGGTTAGATAATGTTTTGTTTTATTTCTACTTACAATGTGCTAAACTTTATAAAATAATATTTATCATCTCTTTACTTTACAGTGTTTATTACTTTATTTTACTTAGTCCCAAGCACTGTAAAGCTGATATCTTTCTAATATTTTTCTCATTTAAATCATGATCCATGAAAGATCCCATAGCAATTAATTGGTTGTATGTTACAATAGTTACACGTTCGAATTAGAGTAAAATGCTATATAGTTCAAGATATATCATTTCCGATATTTTCATAACAAAGATTTGCACCTTAACAGATATAATTCCATGGAATTTACTCGCAACAAAATATGTATAGAACATATCACCTTAATATTGACAAAACCTTTAGGTCCATTGCGTTAGACGCCATTGTACGCCAACAAGATATTTTACAAATATAGCCCCTGTACCATTTCCAAATTGAATCATATGTAAGCATACAATTTGAACATAATATTTACCTGACATTTATCACTGACTGTTGTGTGTTTGCACGTTTTGATTATATCAGCTTTTAAAGATTTTGTAAAAAGGATTTACAATTTTTTCAACCCTTATAAAATTACTCAAACCTTTCAACCGACTGTGTACCTATTACTTATAAATTTATACACTAAATCATAAACTAAACTTATTGAAAGTGGTTGAAATTTATTCATAAACATTTTTAATAATTATAAAGATTTTGAAATAAACTAATAGATCAAAAAAAATGCTTTGAAAATCTTTTATAATTTAATTTTTATTTCCTATAACATTTTTCTAACCGAAACAGGGTGCAACTAAAAAGCCAAAAGACAACGATGACGAAGACATTGAAGCGTAATTACTATTATTTTTCTTTTAATCTCAAATTTTTATTGCTTTCATTTCATAGAAATCTTTTACTACCTCAAACAATTAAAACTGGAACAAAACGACAAATGGCAGAAATTTGTGTGAAAATTTATAAAGCTGAAGATTTACCCCGCATGAATACTGATATAATGGCAACTATTAAAATGGCAATAACCGGTGACAGCAAACCTCTAGTGGATCCGTTTGTACAAGTTTCCTTTGCAGGACATACTGTAAGAAAATAATAATAATAATAACAATAATAATAATAATAATAATAATAATAATAATAATAATAATAATAATAATAATAATAATAATAATAATAATAATAATAATAATACTAATAATAATATTTGTATAAACAGCACAAGCTTTGTGATACCAAGTGCAAATCCCAATAGTAGACTTGTTTCGAGCTTTTGACTCTCATCAGTACTATACAGGAGACGCGAAGATTTCTCTTCACGCCAGGTAACTATATAATATTGCTGATTCAACTTTATTGCATACTTTCACTGGTACACTGGAAATCACATCACTTGCAAATTGGCTAAATCACAGAAAAAATATCTGCAAACTTGTAAACATGGCGTATGAAAAATCATAATCACCTCTGCGGACTAAAAAATTAGTCGGTACACAAACAATGTTTACAAGTGCATCCGATTACCTTTAGCATTTTGTAATTTATAAAGTAATGATGTAAAATTTTTTTGCGGATGTCTTACACTTGAATAGTATAAACAGCACAAGCTTTGTGATACCCAGTACAAATCCCAATAATAGACTAGTTTCGAGCTTTTGGCTCTCATCAGTACTATACAGGAGTCGCGCCAGGTAAGCATACTATATTGGTGATAATAATAATAATAATAATAATAATAATAACTATAATAATAATAAAAATATCTCAAGTTGACATTTGTATATTAATGATTCAAAAATATTTTCTAAAAGTCCTGAATATATATTAATTAAAAATTTAATGTTTCAACATAATTAATATAGATATTTACCAAGGGACGTCAAAAATATTCCAATGTTGACTAATGTACCGTTGACAGTAGTAAATGTAAGGTTAATGAGATTTCTGAGAAAGATATTGAAAGATATTTGTAAACATTACAAAGCTAATAAATCAACTGCCATTAATGGAGGGGATTTTCATTTTCTTGTTGAAGTTGTCAGAAAATTTTCAATGAATAATTAAAATAAATATAAATATATTGAATAATTTTGTTTAAAATGAAGTTGATAAAATATTTTGCTTTTAAAAACATATTTTGAATTTTGTTTACTGTTATAAATATATAGAAAAGTTATATATGCTAATTAATTTTGTTTTAGTGCTGCTATTTATATTTTATAATTAGTTTCTTTTAATTAAATTTCGAGTTTTGTACTTATATTTTTACTATAATTGAAAATATTTATGGAATTCATTTTTTTCACAAGATTCGTCTTGTATTTTAATCCATTTCTTCTCACCAAATGCTTTTGTTTTTTTAATTTCCTTTACACTTGTTATTTTGAGTTTTATGGGTTTTGCGTAATAAAATTCCCGCTACAAATGTATAATATTTAACACAAAAAATATGTTGCTTGGCAAAGGACCTGATGAGTGAGTTGGTCATCACATTTCTAAAGAAAAGGTTTGAACTTGCAAAAGCTGCAGGTCAAGTATTTTTCTCATTTTATAAAATAAATGTGCCGAAAGTTTCATAGAATTATTGATCTGAAGTTTTGATGGGAAAAAATTAATTGAAATTGAAAACTGCCAATTAATGGTGAAGTGGATAAAAGAATTTACTGATAAATAAGCAAATCATTGAGGTCCCATATTAATGCTAAATAAAATATGTTAAAATTATAATTTCATACATTAGTCTTTATTAGTTTAAATAAATGACCACGTGTATTTACAAAATTTAATTTTAATAATTGAAGTATATGCTATCCCATTTAATGTTATGATTTATTAATTCCAGAGAGTCACTCGTCTAACCTTGACTATAAATGGGTAAAGTTTAATCAAAATTAAATACCTAAAGCTGTCAGCCCAACCTTTTCTTCAAATAAGCAACGTTTAACCATTTTCTATTCTCTCTTCAAATTTTATCCTTTGTTCACCTAAGTTAAGATTTCTGGACTAAATCCATATTTTGTCCATATCCATACATTTTTTTGATTTTAGAAAAGACTTTGACGTGTATAACCTATCATATGATTAGGATTTGACTTCATTGACTTTCTCTTAAGCATTCTATTCTAATCTAAATTCACTGCTACCTTAATTTGAGTATGTTCAATGTGAGATGATTATTTAGTGAGCAAACAGTCAAAATGTCAAAAATGTACAAAAATTGAAAAATACAACGTTTAGTTTTGCTCGGGGGTAAAGCAATGAAAGTTTTCAATGAGTACCTGCAGTTGTAAGTCTTGAGGTGGCTCTCTGTCATTATTGTACTTCAAATTATAATAATAAAGTTATAATTCAGGGTAGAACAAAAGTTAAAAAGAATACCTACACACCAGAATGGAACGAAGAAATAGTTTTTACTGAAATGTTTCCCACTCTTTGCAATCGAATCAGAGTGTCAGTTTATGATTGGGATACGGTATTCAATGAGTGCATTGCAACACATTACATTGACCTATCACAAATAATGAATGAAGGCGACACAGGTAACATTAATTATTAATTAATATTATTAATCTTATTATTATAATTTTCATACAAATAATAATAATAATAATAATAATAATAATAATAATAATAATAATAATAATAATAATAATAATAATAATAATAATAATAATAATTTTTAAATAGATAATTAAATAAATACGGTAAAGAATTTATTAATTAAAATCCCCATTAATTGGATTAAAATTTCTTATCAATATTGCTTCACATATCACACGCTCAAAACAATTATCAAAATATTTTGATAAGATTTTAAAATCAGACATTCATAACTTTCTCATACAACCTTTATTATGATCTTTAATATTGAACACTCCCTTCGGTTTACAATGTTCTTGCACTCGAGTACAGAGATGACGGGAAGTCTTTACAATGTAAGTGGCATTATACCCATTACATGTAATTTGATAAACGAGATCTGGATACAATCCAACCGGAGTTTGAGATTTACTAACAAAGATACTACATGCTTTGCACGATTTCGAAACAATTTCATAATTCAATTTAACCAGCTGTTTACTTACCTTTCTTTTTTTTAATCTTTATATCCTTCCGAATACGGCAATACCATCGTATATTTTTGCTCATCTCGTTTGTTAGTATCAATACTCATATTCACTACATCATTCGACATATCAGTCAATTTACATTCATACATACTACGATCCTTAGCATTATTCATACATTTATCAACAGTCTCTTTCAATATTAACAATAATAACCGTTTTGAGTAACCATTCTTCATCAATAATTCAACTAATTTATCTACACTTTTTACTGAGTTTTTAAAAGTGGAAGATAAGCACCATGATCGATAAACCAATCCTTTCACCATATTTCTCTTATATTTCAATTCACAAAACCTTTCTGGGATAGTATAGAGCAGCGTTGGCGAACCTATGGCACGCGTGCCCAAAGTGGCACGCGAGACGATTTTGTGTGGCACGCCAAACCTTTGAGATAAAACAAATTTGTGTAAATTTTAGTAGTATAAAATCATTGAAATCGCAATTTAACACTTCAGCATGATTTTATTGTGCAAATATTTTAGAAACCGTTAACTAGGAATCGAACAATAGGTCATTTTCAGATGGCAGAATATATATTTCTTATGATTAAATCAATAAATTATTTTCTATCATTTTTATATATTCCGCATTTGTTTTAACAAGTAAAAATAAACAAGTTAAGATGCGCACGAATTTGATGACGCAGACATCTTGTTGACATTATTATTGGTGAAAGATTTGTAAATATTTTTTTGTAAATATTTAATAATTTAAAAATAAAAATTTTGCTAAATAAAATGTCGTGTTCAAAGCAAAAAAAATAAAACTTTCCGAAGAAGGAAGTGGCAGGGAATTCCAAGATTGGTAGACTGAACGATATGGAGAAAGATAACTATTCTTTTTGACTAAACTAGACTTGAAACACTTAATGTGAACGGAATGTAACGGAATCAATTAAAATGCTAAAAAATGTACTTGGCACGCCAGCGTGTTTTTATTTTTCAATTTTAAAATATTGGCACGCAATCTAAAAAGGGTTTGCCACCCCTGGTATAGAGGCCAGTATCTGTTGGTGATAGTGACGATGATAGTGATACTATCGAAATATATTGTGAAAAAACTGTATCAAAGGCAATTTTTAATAATAATAATAGCCATATGTAATTATTATAAATGTAGAATTAATGAGAAATTAAATTAAATTAATTTCCGTGTTGAATTATTGTGACATGTAAATTAATTCAAATTGATTATTGTTGGTTTTTACAAATTTTCAATATAATTTTCCCCTTATCAGTTTTGTACCCTATTTGTTTTATTATAACGTTCTGATATCCATTAAATTTAGCTCAATATAAAACAAAAAATCTTTTACTACTAAAATAGTTGTCTTGATGAAAATTCCAGATTAAAAAGTCTAAATGTTGATATTTCGAAAATATAATATTTCAAGATATTATTAGTTATTATTATTTAACTTTTAAAAATTAAAAATTCTCCAAAATTTAAAATCTTTCAAATATATATATATTTATAAAACCATAAAAAAGTTGGTTAATTTTAATATTAAACATTTCATAATATTCTTTAGGGGTTTGTAAATAGAACTTGCTATACTATTTGCAAATGACATTGTCATCACTACAGCACTATTTGGAAACTTTTGAAAATTTTGTCAAATGCCTTCAACAATAATGCAAGGAGAAAATGGTTATCTATATCAAATATATAATTGCTCATAATCTTAATTACATAAACCTATCACTATACAGGCTGAATCTCTTTCACCACTGATTTCTTTTTCATTTCATTTATTAAAAAGCTTGAAAACTATGAATCATTAAATATATCAACAACATCGATATATTTACTGATTCTTCAAGCTTTTTAATAAATAAATAAATAAATATATTATAAGTAATTTTTTTTCAAATTTCACCCCTGGATTCTTTACCACTGTACTTATTACAAAAGTTTGACTATGAATCAGTAAATATATCGATGTTTTTGATACTCACGAATTTTCGGCACTGCCTTTTCAAGTGATATATATATATATATATATATATATATATATATATATATATATATATGGCACACTAAGCCGCTTAAAGGGGCAAGTATTTAAAATACATTTTCAAGGATTGGGTTGAATGTGTAAAGTTTGTTCTTTTCACCTAAAGCTTGTGTAATAATTAACTAAGCACTTTTAAATGCTAGAATTTAAAATAAGTGATTAGAATTGTCATTAAAATAGAATTTTTATTGTATTAATTTTGATTGGAAGTCATACAAAAGGACTTGTGAAATACGTCATATTTGCACTGACATAAAATCTACTTTATGAAATTTGACCTTCCAATTTTAAATCTACACAATTTTAGGAAAAGCAAGACCATGAAAGTATAAACATTCAAAGATTCTTTATTCTTTTCCGATTTGACTATTGCAAGCACCACAGATGTCTAAAAACCATTAGATCTTCCCAACAGCTAGAGAATGAAAGAATTAAATTATTTTATAAATCATATCCATATAGTTATATATAACTCTTAGTTATATAACTCTTATACTGGATATTATTTTGTCTTTGTAGTGAACCTTATAATTTTCTATTTAACTTAACCCTTTATCTGTCCACGTAGTAAATTTTTTTTTCGTTAAACAGCCACGGTAATAATTTTGTTTAAATTAAGTGAACCACAAATTTTTACTAGTCAACGTTCTGTGCATCACATATGGTTCGCGTAATTTATTTTTTATTAGTTTCAAACAAAATTTTATTATAGAAAATAAAGCAAATTTTGCACCGCATATGATGCGCAAGAGTATCAATTTAAATGTCTGTGCATCATATGTGGTGTATAGGATAGTCAAACGGTTAAAATTGTCGATTGAATATTAATTGTAGGACATGGATATTATTAATTTAATTTTCTCAAAATTTATTTTTTTTATAAAACAGGCATACAAATAAGTTAAAATTTGGAGGTTGAACCCATAAAGTTATCATAGAAAGCATTCGTCGAATAAAAATTGTGCATGGCGAAAAACAGCAATATCTCAAAAAGGGGTCTAAATAATAACTGATGTTCAATTAAAGTCGACCATCTCAAACTATTGTTTTCAAAACCTTTCATTCATGACCAAAAAATTCCTCACTAATTATAAAATAATGGTGAATACTGACTAAATAGCTAGACCCAGTAGTCTACATGCATTTTTATGTCGTATACCGCCTTATATTCTTTTGGTTTGAAAATTTAATTAGTCAACCCTTTTGATTCTATTTTTTATTAATTATTTTATTTTAGAAAATTCCCTTTATTTCTTCTTTGTCTTGTAATTCTTGAAATTTCAATTATTTCCCACAAATTATTTAGATTTATTTAATAATTATATGTTTATTTTATTTTCATTTAGACTTCCTCAATAATAATAATGACAATAATAAAAATAATACTTTTAATGATGATAATAATATAATAATAATAATAATAATAATAATAATAATAATAATAATAATAATAATAATAATAATAATAATAATAATAATAATAATAATAATAATAATAATAATAATAATAATAATAATTTGAGGTTTCCTTCCTACATTTGGTCCATCGTGGGTGAATTTATACGGAACTCCGAGAAATTATACATATGACCAAATGATGAGGCCAAAAGAAGAATTAAACAGAGGTCTTGGTGAAGGAGTCGCGTATAGAGGAAGATTACTTATAGCTATTAAAACTATACTACGGTCAGAATCTGGTGGTTTGCCAGCCGGTGCAAAAGTTTATAGTGTTCCTCCAATTTCTGATGTATGGTTTATCTTCGGTTTGTTATTATATATTCATTTCATTACAGGGTACATGCGGAAAGAAAGAGCCGTTTTTACTTATTGGTGCTTTTTATGAAGCTTCTGTGATCGACAGTGAAATCGGGAAAAATAAACAGCCTATTTATTTTGAATTGAGTGTTGGTAAGTTTATTATTTCTGTGAAATATCACCATTTCAAAGGTTTTTAATATTATTATTATTATTATTATTATTATTATTATTATTATTATTATTATTATTATTATTATTATTATTATTATTATTATTATTATTATTATTATTATTATTATTATTATTATTATTATTATTATTATTATTATTATTATTATTATTATTATTATTATTATTATTATTATTATTATTATTATTATTATTATTATTATTATTATTATTATTATTATTATTATTATTATTATTATTATTATTATTATTATTATTATTATTATTATTATTATTATTATTATTATTATTATTATTATTATTATTTTTATTATTATTATTATTATTATTATTATTATTATTATTATTTTTATTATTATTATTATTATTATTATTATTATTATTATTATTATTATTATTATTATTATTATTATTATTATTATTATTATTATTATTATTATTATTATTATTATTATTATTATTATTATTATTATTATTATTATTATTAATTAAAATTAACAATATTAAAATTGAACCCATTTAAAAACAAAATATGCAAAGAACTAATTTTAACAAATATTGTGCTTCCAATAAATAAAGTAAAATAACCAAAATAAAATAATGATAGGAGCAAACTTTATAAAATATGACATTTTTATTAATTAATTACCTATCAACATTACTTTAATTTTAATAAAAATCTATCAATTTCATTTACCTTATTTTTGTTATTAGTGTTGAAGGTATCTTTGCCGAAAAATTGCGCTTAATAAATAAAAATAATAATCTATTTTTCTAAATAATAATTTATTTCTAAACTTTTTCTCACCATCCCTACGGAAATATCAGGAAGATTGTAATTATTTTTATTTGAATAAAAGAAATTCTTTCAGTTGGGAGATGAACGACTTTTATAACTGAGATTTAGATTGAGATTCATAATACTTTCTTTAAGATTCCAAAGCACCTTAAAAGTTAAATCACCTCTTCTGACAATTAGTAAGCTACATTTTCAAATGAAGATGAAAACTAATAACCATTACTAATAAATCAGTGGTAAAGAGGATAAAAGATTTAAAATAAAAATGTTTTATTTTTAGCATTGAAATGTAATGTTATGTTATCGAGGATGTTAGAATATCAAAACCAAAAATCAGGACAGTCTTTCTCAATTTGGGATGTAGGAGAACTCAATTTCATATATTAAATTATTTTGATCTCGCTTATCGCCCTTCTCCATCGATGTATGATTTTCTCTTAAACCTATATCAAGTTCGCGGGTTCACTCTGTAACATTCAAGTATTTGATATATATATATATATATATATATATATATATATATATCCAATATATGCCATAGATAGGATGTTAGTCACAATCTACAAAGCACAAGAATTCATAACATAATAACAAGCTGAGTACCAAAAATTATAATTGTTATAAAAGATTATGGTGCTGTCATTTATACAATTTCCACATAAAATGAAATGTCATTAAATGTTACACAACAATCTTAGAACTTTGGAAACTCTTTATTGGTTTTATTTGGATATTTTTACATACAATCAAATTTAAAAGTAATTTAAATGGTTAATAAACATTCTAAAATTTGGAAATTACATAAGATAGATATGCATATTATTTATTTTTGCAATAGGAACAACTGGAAACCGATTAGATTCTGAAGCTAACGAAGAAGAAGAAAAAGAAGTACCATCTATGAATCAAGGAAATCGGCCAAAAATACCTAAATGGTGTCATAGTACTACAGAACCTATGCTGCCCGATACGAACGATCAAGAATATTTCCACTTGAGTTTCAACGAAAAGAAACCCTGCCTCTACATGATTTCATATCACGAAGACCATAAATCAAGAGATTTTATTCCTAATATTCTCGAGAAATTAAAAAACGAGTTTGTTAGTAAAAAAATGCTTTTTAATTTAAAATTTTAAAACTATTTGATAAAATTTTTATTAACTATCAAAATCAAAATCTAAATTTAATTGTTTATATTTAATATTTTGTTATATTTAATTGTATTAAAAATGTATTATTTGATTGTAATAATTATTAAATCAAACGTTTCACATAGTATAGTGTACATCATATAAAGCCATACATGCAGATATTTTATTTATTATAAATACACAATTTTCAAGTTTAATTTGTTATAAACAGACAATTTGTATGTCACAGTCATATGACATTTTTGTAGTTTTATAGGAGTTGAAAATATACCAGCGGGCAAATATGTCAATAATGTTTGTATTTTTTTTGAAATTGATATGGGTACGAATATATCCATATTTATTAATCCCGTAAATCTGACTTATATGTCACATATATATGTAAATGCATGGGTAATAAACACATTTTTCAGTTTATATCAGATGGAATTTGGAAATGGTGTTAAACATTATTTAATGAGAAACTCTTAATTTAGTTTATATAACTTTCACTGTATTGTCTTTCTATAGCTTTAAATAAATCTTAACTAATAAGATTGCCATTGAAAAATTTCCATTTTAAATTCATTTATCTTTATTTCTTTTCAGATTATAAATCAATATTTCACTTAGCGCGAGATTTATAAACAGCCTTTTCATGAATACGGCTATGCTAAAAACTCGTAGTAAATGAATAAAGATATTGATCTCTATGTAAGGAATACACCGTCAATACACCGTAAAAAATATCAATATAACGTTTTAGAAAAGGAAATTTGTTCCCAAAAACACAATATATCTTAGATTAGATTAATTTCATGCAACAGAATTGTACCATTTTTTTAATACAGAAACAAGCTTTCTACAATAAATTTGACTATTTTTGTCAATAGGTAGATGTGAGTGTTTGAATAGAAGTCCTACTCTATCATTCTGTTCTTGAACTTGAAAGTGCAATTATTGACTTTTAAGTGCAAAGTGCAAATTTTGAATATAGTGAGGGACACTTTTCATACTATAACTAAAACAGGAATTTAGATGTAAATTTTATTTCTTTGTTTTAATCTTGTTTAGGGTTTAAAAAAATTTGCTAACTAATATTTTATTAATTATTAATCAATTATTATATTTTAATACAGTAAAAATTTACTTATATTTAAACAAGAAATCTGGTTGCGTTTTGCAAATTAAAAATGATATGAAAATGATATGTGAAATGAAAAAAGTTACAATTTCAACCTTTACTTTTTTTGGATAGTTGTTGTGTCTGAAGTTCCGTTCTGTCAATTTTTATTGTATATACATTTATAAACATATAAAAAATAAAAAGCGACAGTTATCGAGTTTTAGAAAATATAATTTTGATTTATTTTTGAAGTATTATAAGATAACGCCAATCAAACATTTTTTTCACGATTAATTTCGACAGTTTTCCTGTCATCATCAGGTGGGATATAATACTTATTAAATAAAGGATTTTAAACAAATTTAATTATATATAAAAAATTTTTTATTTTATAAAAATATTATTTTTTTAAAAACTTTAACATTTAAAATTTAATTTAATAATTTAAAAATTTAAAAATTTTTTATCAATTATTTAATTTAACACAACAAACAATACATACAATACACAAAAGCTTATTTAAAAACACTCAACACACAAGTATTTACAGCATTCTGCACATTAATTTTCGGATTCAATGATTTTATCAACAACGCCTCACAAATCACACGTTCCCAATAATTATCAAAGTTTTTTAATAAAATTTTTAAAATTAGACATACTTATTTTAATCTTACAGCCCTTATTGTGCTCACCAATATGGGTCAAAGACTTCGGTCTACAATGTTCTCGAGCTCGAATACAGAGATGACGGGAAGTCTCTCCAATGTATGTGGCATTACACCCATTACATGTAAACTGATAAACGAGATCGGAACACAATTCAACCGGAGTCTTTGACTTATTAATAAACATATTACGTACTTTCCATGAAGTTGACACTATCCTATAGTTTAAATTCCCTAACTGCTTTCTTATCTTCACTTTATAATCCTTAAAACCTTCTGAGTACGGCAATACTAACACAAATTTAGGCTCATCATCCTTGCTCACACTATTTAATTTATTTAACTTATCAGACTCACACACCTCAACAAAATCACACCCAGATTTTAACTCATCCGACTCACACATCTCAACAAGATCACACCCAAATTTTCTCAAACATGGATCCTTAGGATTTTTAATAAATTTGTCAACAGTCTCTTTCACCATAATTACTAAAAAGGATTTTGAATAACCATTCTTCATCAACAGTTCAACCAATACGTCAACACTCTTTACCGAATTTTTAAAAGTAGAAGACAAAGACCATGCACGATAAATCAACCCCTTCACCATATTTCTTTTATACTTGAATTCACAAAAACTTTCGGAAGAAGTATAGAGACCAGTATCAGTTGGTTTTCTATAAATCTCTGTCTCATAGTGTTTCTCTTTACGTTGAATTAACAAATCCAAGAAAGCAAGCGATGATTTTTTCTCCGTTTCACATGTGAATACAATGTTTTTATGTAGACTGTTCATATAATGCAAAAACGGGTCAACATGCCTCTGATTTTCAAATATAAGAAATATATCATCCACATACCGTTTATAAACAGTGGGTTTCATACCTTGGAAAGATGCAATTTTCTTTTCTAAGCTTGTTAAAAAAATTGAAGCCATCGTTGGTGCTAAAGGAGAACCCATAGCAACCCCATCTATTTGTTGATACCATTCATTATTGAAAAGAAAATTGATTTTTGAAGTTGCAAATACAAGAAGTTCACGAAATGCTGTTCTATCCAAAATATGATGTTCAGAAATATTTTCATTCCATAACAAGCAACATAATTCAATTGTTTCAACCAATGGTACATTAGTAAACAGACTACAAACATCAAACGAAACCATAATTTCATCCATACTTTGTCTATCATATTGTGCAATGCAGGAAACAAATTCAAAACTATCTTTACATTCAAATTCTGATCGTATCAATGGTTTCAATAATCCATCCAAAAATTTGGCTATTTTATACTGGGCAGTGCCAATCATGGATAAAACAGGTCTCATAGGCACGCCATCTTTATGGATTTTTGGAAGCCCATACATTTTTGCTGGTTGTGATCCCATTGGGCGAATAGACTTATTTTTGAAGGTTTTATTTATTCATCAAAATAGTTATTGGGTACATACTTATCTATTATTTACTGTATTATTAAATGATATTTCTTATTATTTATATCTTTGTAGAGCTTATTTAATTTTATAAATAGAATACTATTTAGTATTTTATATATTTTAAATATTAATATGTTTAGAACAACACCATAGAAATACTACATGAACTTTACACGAATGACAGGCGTGGTACTCATTTCCGAATGAAGAATGCATTGGATACGTTTGTAGAAAATATCGAGTCGTCTCTGAATAGTATAAAATGTGTTAGACATGTCTCTCCTAAAACCTTACTTGATAAAGAGCGTATAAAATTAATAAAAGTTTGCTTAGAGAAAATGAGAGTAAAAGCCAAAACAATGTATCAAGATTGTACCAAAGCAAATTTGCCAATTCGTCTGAAAGAATGTCGAGCAATCATTAAAAAGCTTAATGAATTGATACCAAATGTGAGAATTTTTCTGAATTATTTTACAGATTATTTTACCTTAATAAATTTAATAAAGATAATGACGATAATAATAATAATAATAATAATAATAATAATAATAATAATAATAATAATAATAATAATAATAATAATAATAATAATAATAATAATAATAATAATAATAATAATAATAATAATAATAATAATAATAATAATAATAATAATAATAATAATAATAATAATAATAATAATAATAATAATAATAATAATAATAATAATAATAATAATAATAATAATGATTTTTGATTATCGGATAATTAATTGAGTAAAATAAAGTTTTTAAAGTGATATTAAAACTCATTTCTAATGGCAGATAAGTTTCGAGTTTATCTGATTTTCATCGGTATCATGTTAGAAGTTCGATTGAGAGAGCTAAATGAGCTTGAAACTAGATGATTATTAACAATTTCTTTGCATATCACATAAAAAATAAATTAATAATAATAATAATTATTATAAATTAATTTATATCTAAAAGTGAAAAGTTTGTCTATTAAGATATTTGTTTATTCTAAAATAGCCTCAAAATGGTTTACCAGATATCTTTATTTGGCTAATACAAGACACTAAAAGAATGGCATTTGCAAGACTTCCGGCGAGAGAGATTATTTATTCAGCAATTCCAGAAGAAAAAGGAGTAAAGAACTCAGAAGTTGTCACTGTTTTTCTACAAGTTAATTTATTATTATTATTTATTACTAATTTTATATTCTTTAGAAACCTGGGCGTTTCGGAATGGGTCCCTCAGGTTGGACTTTACAAGGTCAATTAAAGATGTATTTTTGGCTTGGACTTCTTCGAGACATGAAGACCTTTCAACAAGGTTTACCATTAGGATACAGTAATGACTGTTTCAAATTCCGAAGGCCACCAATGGAAATTATTTATACAGGTATTAATTGCCAAATGATATACATCCGAATATATATATAGAATCTTGATTTTTGTATATATAAACTTTATATTCCGTTATATTTCACAGAAAATCACAAAATTTGATTCTTGAAAGAAATTAAAAGCCGAAACAAATCATACCCTTCCAAATTATTTATCTGCTGTGTGATTATCTCAACAATTTGTCATACACAGGATTTATGGTTTCTTTTTCTTCATCAATAACAATGCGTAAATTTGTTTGAATCCATTGTCCTTAATATTCTAACATACATCTGTCTATGTATGAAGTATTGTTCCCGAGATTTGACGGCCATGATTGTGGCATACGAAACTGCTCTAGTGTAGTAATATTTTAATTTTATATTTTCCTGGTTTCTACGTCGCCGCATAAATAAAAATTATTTTCCTTTCATCGTGTCCTTTTCAATTCTTGTTATCGTGCCGGCTGTAATAAAGTGTAAAATATTACCCCAAATTAAAATTAAAAAATCCAAATAATGAATATAGAAATATTTTTGTAAATTGATATTCCTTTACTACTTATTTTAACATTTCGTCCGTTTAATTGTCCCGTTTTATTATAAGTTTATTTGCTTAAAAGATTGGAAGGTTGTTAGGAAAAGGTTGTTATAATGAAAAAAGAAATCAATAAAAAAATTATTATTAAAAGTTACTAAGCTGGTGAGTAGGCCACAAATATATTTTTCCTTGCGTCACAAAAGTCCTACCGTTCTTCTACGTAAACTAATATAAAATAATATTAAAACGGTAGAAAAATTTGTTTACTAATTTTTTCAAGTAAAAATATTCAGTTACGCAAATAAATTTAATTAATAATTTATAATGAACATCAACTCGACCTTTTGTAAAATTGCGTACATATTAAATACTAAATTTTTTCAATATTCATCTAAATAATTCAAAACTAATTTCACGGACATCTAGGAGAGGGTGCCGGTATTAAATCAATAAATATATAAAAAATGTCGACACTTTTTTCAAAATAATAATATCATATTTTCTAGAAGTCAAATAGAGAAATAATAATTATCACATATAACTAGAAATAATAATTGCTATAATCTAAATCTGAAATTCTATTCTTTTCTTAATTAATAATAGCTCATAGAAATTCCTTATTAAAAATATCTTCCTAGCAATAATCTGTTATTTTTATTTATATTTCATTCACTATTTAGAGTTTTAAACAATTCTATGTGCAATTTGTTAAAACAAAAGTTTCCAAATTTAAAAGGATTGAAACCCATTTTAAAAAATCAAAACAATTCTTTGACAACTTAACATGTAAATAAGGAGAAAAGGTTGAATAAAATGATCACCATGGAAGTTTTAAAGCACAAAGCTAATAATACTCAGTAATGATCTGCAGTTAGCATATAGAATGTAACTTTTTAAATCCTGATTTAATAAATTATATACAAAAACAAACATTATAATTTGGAATATCTTACAAGTCTCTAGAGATGAATTGAGAAAAATTATCTCCTATATACCCTCATTTTACTTATCTTCATTTAGAATTCAGTTTTAGACAAATATTATCGACGGATCAAGAAAAACAAAAAAATTAGCGTTTTAATTGCAACCTACTAGAAACCTTTAATTCTGGATCAAATCAAAAAGTTAATGAAAAGAGATTTAATAAAATTTAAGAATTTAATTAATGGAAATCATTTCCAAGTTCCTTTTTTTTGATATAAAAGATATAATAATAATTATATAAATATTTATATGTCATTAATATAATGCTCTTCCGCTTAATGACAAAGAATAATTATTAATGTACATTATAACAAAAATATTAATTTAAATATAAATTACTTATAATAATAATAATAATAATAATAATAATAATAATAATAATAATAATAATAATAATAATAATAATAATAATAATAATAATAATAATAATAATAATAATAATAATAATAATAATAATAATAATAATAATAATAATAATAATAATAATAATAATAATAATAATAATAATAATAATAATAATAATAATAATAATAGTAATACGTAATATTTATGTATTGGTGACGAAATAAAGATGCAAAATACTTTAGTTTCTCTCATTTCCGAACAACAAACAGATAGTCTAGTTTTGCTGATAAAAAGCAATATGAAATGCTATTTTTGTTAAGAAATTTTATTTGAATAATAGATGGAAGTTTCTTTCTAAAAAGGTTAATAATAATTAACTTTTTTCCTACAGCACTTTTGTTAATCTATATGCTATCATAATAAAAAATAAACAAATGAAGGAATATTAAGCTAACCATTAAAAACTAATTACAGCTGTCTGGCCAATATCGATATTAGAATAATGGGAAAGAAATATCCAATTATATAAATAAATTTTTTTTCAGTTTCCATTTGAGGAATTTAAATTAAATTCTGGAATATTTTAAATAACATTGGCGCCACATTTAGGACCAATACTAGGGTGCTTGGTACTATTCTGCAAGAATTTGTTGGGTTTTAAGTAAAAAATGATTAATATGATTAAAATGATTAATCATTAATCAACAAAGGAAAAATAAAAGAAGAAAAGATTCATTCGCTGTATTTTTTATTGTTATAATATAACCAATGTCATGCAATTTAAAATAAATATCTAAAATTCAAAAACATTAAAGGTTTTCAAAAACAATTTTCTCTAAAGAGTTTGAAGAATTTAGAATTTAAAGTTTAGATTCAATTAAATGAAAAAACCTTTTTTATTGAATATGTACTTAGCAGCGAAAGTCTTAAATTATCATTTAATTGTTTAACAAAATAATAATAATAATAATAATAATAATAATAATAATAATAATAATAATAATAATAATAATAATAATAATAATAATAATAATAATAATAATCACATAATAATTTCTGTTGTTTGTCTGGATATAGCGCTGTTAGGCAGAATACAATATATTTTATTTTTGGTAAAATTCAGATTGTTAATAAAACATTATCATAAACATCGTTAATGAGTACAATCATTTAACACTAGATTCACGGGTAAAAATAGCCGTAAAAATAGGTATACCTAATTCGATATGTGAAATGAGGGAGTCGGTAGAGGAGAGTAATTATTATATACCTATATTTCATGACGTATCTAAAAACCAAGGTATGCAAATATATATATATATATATATATATATATATATATATATATATATATATATATATATATATATATATATATATATATATATATATATATATATATATATATATATATATATGTAGAAATAGAATTTTAAATGAGTCGAATTGGCCCAGTCTGTAAATCTAATGTTAACTAAGTAAACGCTTATTGTTATCATTATGTAGTAAAAGCAGAAAAATTCATTCTATGTAAGAGACATCATATCAAGAGCAATTACTTAATAACTCGAAAACATTTACTAAAAATATTGTCATTAAAGAGCTTTGAATTAAATAAGGTTTTTTATGGTTATATATTTTGTAATATAATTAAATATACATTTTCAGCCGGGATTTTAATATATCGAAAGTTAAAAATTGCTTATCATTTTTGACGGGTAACATCTAGTAATAATAATAATTTAAATATAGGTATAATTATTATCCACTTTTTGACATTGCCTATTTGTATAATTATAATTAATAAATTTACTTACCGTTTCCAAGACTATTAGACAAAAGTTCAAATAAATAAGTTAAATTTAATTTAGATAACTTTATAATATTTAACATAAATAGTTAAACATACATACAATGATGTAATTATAAGATAACGCCAATCAAACATTCTTTTCACGTTATATGACAGGAAAACTGTCGAAATATATCGTGAAAAGAATGTTTGATTGGCGTTATCTTATAATTTAACATAAAGTCAGTTTTTAAAAAAATACGGGTAATATGAATAAATTGAGCATTATTTAAGAATAAAAATTAAATATTATTTTAAAATTTAAAACTTTTTGAATAATTACTCAATTTTAATAAGAAAGACAAAACTTTACCAAAGTCCTCTTGAATCTGCTTGGGTACGCACTGATTTTTTCAAAGTTGCAAAAATGTTTTTATAATCCGCGAACTAAATTTTTAAAATATTTAAAAAATTTTATAAATAAACATTTTAAATATGCAATATAACTACAATGTTAAACACAATTGTATTGTATATTGTATTTCAAATATTGCGAAAAAAAGTTACATTGTGACTCACAATTTGTGTTGGTTTGAAACATGCGTTTTGTTTTGAGTCGAATACTAATAAGAGTAGTTTACGCACTTGCGGCGTATATTTGTATTTTGAATGGTTTTCAGTTTGGTGTACCTTTTGTGTAGAAGCAAAGTTTCCAATGAATTCAGTATAAGACGGAAACGAGACGATTGAACATTGAATTATTTAAAAAGTCACCTGAACCAGAAGAGGCATATGGATGTAGTTAATAAGTTACGTAATTTTTGAAAAAAGGAGAAATTTTAAATATTTCGAGTGGAACTACAGAAGAATGGGATTTGAAAAATGAACGACTGAAATCGGATGTTTATTCAATTTAAGTTTTCATTAAAAATATTACTTTAGTAATAAAAATTAATGCATCAATGAATTCATGAACATATGGAAAAGTATGTAATTATTCTTTATAGTTGTAGAATTAAAAATATGCCTTCGAACACTGCGTTACGCATTACGCAAAGGAGCAGAAAAATGGGATATGTTGACTTTTATACATATTATTTATGATATTCATATTTAAAATTTATAAAACTTGGTAAATTTATTATTTATAGAAAAAAGTTATTTCCAACTGAGAGCACACATGTTTATGGCTCGAAATTTGATCGGTTCAGACGAATCTGGCTTATCCGATGCTTTTGCGAGAATTCTAGTTAATGATCATGTGGTAACCACTAAAGTCGTTTATGAAACTCTCAGTCCTAAATGGGATCAAACATTAATTATTGATCATATGATCTTCTACTATAGTAAAGATCTGATCATGTCTAATCCGCCAGTGCTCGTCGTGGAAATGTTCGATGAGGATCAAATGGTAAATTTTATTAACGAATTTTCTCTCTGGTTGGAAATAAAATTTGAAACTCACACTAGGAATTCGGCAAAGAAAATTGTTTTTATTCAAATCAATTTATATGAAATTATAAATAATTATACTTTGTATACTTTTTGAAATATTCATAAAAAATGACTCTTATAGAAAGCTGATCGTTTGAATTTTGAAACATTTTACGAGAGGCCCAGAGGGGAAAATATTATTTTGGGAGTCCTTGTGTAGGATTTGTTGTATGTGACAGCAGGTAGACGTGAGTGCACAGGAATACTACCTCCACTAGCCATAAAAAATATTTGTCATATGAAAATTAGTTATTTATTTAAATTTAGAAAAATATTCTCAGACTTTTCCGTCATAATAACAAATTTATCAAACAGATTTTTCTTGTTGAAAATTCAAATTTGAAATTTCAAAAATGTTTTTATGTTCAAAATATTTTTTATAATAATAATTTTGTACTGTTTAATTTAGAAATTTAAGTTTCTAGTAAAAAATTTGACCTGACTTATTAACATTAAAAATTAAGTCACCATAATTTTCTTTTCATATTTCTTAATTTTCATTTAGACTTAATCATTCATTACATTTTATACATTCAATACAATTGTTTGTTTGACTCTCATCTGTTGCATGTAAGAATCTCAATCTCAGTGACGTTGCAATCAGACACTAGAATTTGGCTAATCTGCCATCTCATAAAAATCCAATAGTTTTTAAAAATAATAGGAAGCTAGCCTTTTATAACTATTAACCAAGGAGTTTTGTAGATTAAATCAAATTTTTTTTGATTCCATAAACTTTGAAGTGTATTAAAATTTCCA
>CAUHTR010007326.1:0-32613 GCA_959609185.1 Schmidtea polychroa
GGAAATTTGAACATGACTACAAGTAATTTAAAATTAAGATGTGCGAATGATAGCCCGATTGAAATTTGCGGTAAAACTTTATTAAATGTAAAAGTTGATAAAATTTCTGATATTAAAAAAGTAGAATTCGTTGTAGCCAAAGATATAACCCCAAAGTTAATAGGAGGTATAGATTTTCTCGAAAGATTTGGAATGCAATTGCAAATAGAAAACCGTACAGACGAAATAAATACAATTATGGAAAATTCATTTAAGAAACCACATAAGTGAAGATAAGATTATAAATAATTTAATTTCCACGTTTGACGGTATTTTTATGAAACATAAATGGGATGTTGGAAAAACCGAACTATTAAAGCATGAAATACTTACTAAAGGGTAGTCCGATTGTAATAAACCCAAGACGACAACCTATACATTTAATAGAAAAAATTGAAGAAAAATATTCAAGAAATGTTGAAATATGGCATTATATCAGAATGTACATCTCCTTGGAATTCTCCATTAGTATGTGTTAAAAAGAAAAACAGTAGTGATATAAGAATATGCTTGGACTACCGTGCTTTTAAATAATATAACCGAAAGACCGATTTTTCCCATTCCAAATACTGATGAATTATTAGATATTCTTGACGGAGCAAAGTTTACTCGACAATTGATTTAGGCAATGCTTATTATCAAGTAGAACTCGATGATGCATCAAAATTGAAACAGCATTTTCGACAAAAAGCAAGCAATATTACTTTAACAGAATGCCATTTGGAATAGCAGCCGCACCAGCAACATTTCAAAGACTTATGAATTTGGTTCTTGGAGAATTAAATTGGAATGGAACAATTGTATATCTGGATGATATCCTTATATTTTCAAAGACATTGAATGAACATTATAGTACCATTGAAAAGGTTTTTCAAAAGATTAAATTAGCAAATCTTAAAATATGTCCAGCAAAAATGTCAATTCAAAAGGAAAGAAGTAAAATTTTTGGGTCATATCATTGGTGAAGATGGAATACGTACGGATGAAAGCAAGATTGAAACTATTAAAAATTTTGAAAGACCTAAATGCGTAAAAAGTTTGAGAGGATTTTTAGGCTTGGCAAATTACTATCGCAGATTTATAGAAATTACACTAAAGATTCCAAAGTATTAGAAGCGTTATGTGGAAGTAAACAAAAGAAGCTTATGTGGACTGATGAGTGTGAAACTTCATTTCAAAATTTAAAACTGAAATTGACGTCTACACCTGTATTGAAGATCCCAGATTTTTCTAAGCCATTCATTTTGGATACAGATGCAAGTTTTGACCGCATTGGTGCTGTTCTGTCTCAAAAAGATGGAAGTAAAAAAGAGTAATCGCATATGGGATCCCGAGCTATGAATAAACACGAGTTGGGTTATTGTATAACAAGAAAGGAATTACTATCTATATTTTATTTTACTGGTCATTTTAAGCATTATCTATATGGTAAAAAGTTTATTTTGAGGACGGATCATAAAGCAATTACATTTATGATGAAGACAAAGAAAGCTATTACCCCACAATTTCAAACTTGGATTAACCATCTTAGTGGTCTGGACATGGAGATTCAATACAGAAAAGGTGATAACCACAATAATGCCGACGCTTTATCTAGAAAAGAATGTGAAACATGTGTTCAATGTCAAATGATTCATGAAATTCCTAAAATGGGTAAATTAAAAACAAGATTGTTGGCACTGATGACTGATAATATTGAAAATATATGGCAAAAGAACTCGAAAGAAATTGAAAATATAAAAGAAAATATTAGTTTGATGCCAGATAAAACATTTTTTAAATATGTCAACGGAGTGATTATGACAAATAATAATAAAATTTGGATTTCAGAAGAAAACAAGTCTGAAATCATAGAATATCATAAAAAGCTCTGTCACGCTGGTGCTAATAAAGTAAAAATGTATGTATCAAACAATTTTGATATGAAAGATTTGGAGCAATCTATTCGTAATGTTGTACAATCTTGTGAAAACTGTCAGAAAAGAAAGGTTGATAAAACTAAAACAAAAGAAGAAATAATTTGCAAAAGTGATTCGAAATTATTTGAAACAATCTATGTAGATTTTTGTGGTCCATTACAACTTGCAATGAAAGGAGAAAGATATATTCTTGGGATTATAGATCATCATAGTAAGTTTATTTCTTTACATGCAGTGAAATCGCAAGATGAAAAAACAGTGGTAAGATTACTGAAAGAAGAGTGGATAATGAAGTTTGGAGCACCAAGGATAATAAACTGTGACAGAGGTAAATCATTTGAATCAAAGCTAATGAAAGATTTTGCAGAATTCCACAATATTGAAATTAATTATTCAAGTCCATATCATCACTCAGCAAATGGACAGATTGAGAGACAATTCCGTACAATTAGAGATGCAATACAGATAACACTCAAAGATAAAAGACATAAATCATGGGTAGATATTCTTCCCGAAGTTCAGTTATGTTGAATTCAACTTTTCAAAAAACAATTAGGAAGACTCCAGCTGAAATGGTGTTTGGGAAAAAGATTTATAGTGAATGGTTCTCAGAGATTGTGGAAGAAGAAAAAATCAATCAGGCGACAAATCGCGAATTTCAAATTGGAGATTGCGTATTGATCAAAGTAAATGTTCGAAATAAAGGTGATAACAGATATATGGGTCCAGGTGTGATTACTAAAAAGATTCATGATCGAAGTTATGAAATAAAATTGGAAAATGGAAGTTCCGTCATGAGAAATATTGAGTGGTTAAAGGTTTTCAAAAAGGGGGGGGGGGGATGTGAGGCGTTTTGTAATTTGTATTTAAATAATGGTATGATGTTGTGCATGTTTGATTGTATGTTGAAATCCTTGCTTATACATTAATTATTATTTTTACAAACTCCTCAAACAAATTAACGTTATAATTTGTTTTAATAATATTTGTGTTTTTATAATAAACGTGTTTTTGTTATGGATTCTATTAATACCCGTAGCTCTGTGGCTAATAGTTATCAAACATTCAACATTTCAAATATGCCTTCTATTATTCATTTTGATGTCGTAACTAATGGCATGTCTCTATTTATGATTGTCACTGGCCCACACGTTAAGTATATATAAGTCTTCTCATATCAAAACATTTCCGATTGCCAATTCTCGATTTGCTTGTGCTTTATTTTTATAGATAATAATAATAATAATAATAAAATCGCCATTCGTACATCTTTTTCACTATATATTTCGATGGCATCACTATCATCATCAGGTTACCTACATTCACGACGGATGAATATATATACTATATTGATAATATATAAACAAATAATAAAATATAAATTTTAAATTATAAATAAAAATTTTTAATAATCATTCTTTTTAAAAACAATTTTAAATAATCAATATATTTAAACTTTTAAAATTATTAAAAATATTATTTTAATTATTTTAATTATTTAACATGACTATTATTAATATACAATCAACATACAAAAACTTAATTAAAAACATTCAACATACAAGTATTCACTGCATTCTTTTAGGATTAAAAGTTATTATCAATAATGCTTCACATATCACACGCTCAAAACAATTATCAAAATTTTTTGATAAGATTTTAAAATCAGACATTCCTAATTCTCTCATACAGACCCTTATATGTGATCCTTAATATTGGACACTTCCTTCGGTCGACAGTGTTCTTGAACTCGAGTACAGAGATGACGGGAAGTCTCTCCAATGTATGTGGCATTACACCCATTACATGTGTGATGAATTATGAGATTATGTTTCGCGTCTGTGTGCGTTTTTTTATTTGACATTGGATGAATTTGTGTGCGCACACAGACGAGGACAATTGTCGAGTTGAGATCGAATTTTTATTTATGATCGGTTTTATGATATTTTGGATGTAAGATTTTTGGATTTTTATGTCAAGTCGTGTAAATATTGTAGATTTTCTGTAAATTTGAAAATAAAAAGGTTTTAATGATTCGTTAATGATTAATTTCGAAATGGAAAAAGTAGTTTGGAATATCACTGCTGGAATGGATGAATGGAAAATTAAACAGACACCATTTAATACTCAAGTTCACTCTTTAGTTGATTTAAGAAAAGTTAATTCGTTTCAGCCATTATCTCAATATTCATTATGTAAAGCATGTGAAGCTGTTAATGTTGCAGTTTTAGGATTTATTTCAGTTGCTGAAACTATTGCTAAAAATTATTCTGAGATTTCATCTGAAATCGCTAATTCTTGCAATTGGAGTCGTTCTCTGATTGGTAAAATTCTTGATAGTACGTTAAATTATAATAATGAAAATGATCCCAAATTCAAAAATCTTAACAAGATAAATGTGTCTAATCAGTCAATGCTAGCTCATTTTAATTCATTAGACAATAGAGGGATTAAAACTCATCATTCAAATGCTACTTTTATTCAATATTCTAAAGGGTTCATGAAATCTATTGAACAGATTTTGTTGCTAGCAGATTGGATATATGTATTAGATATTCGGAGAAATATTATTAAAGTCATTCAAAGTCTCAACGATATGGATTCAAAAGGCACAGAAAATTTCCCAGCTTTTATGCATATGTTCAGCCGTTTCGGAGCTGACATGGTAGAATTAGGAGAAATCTAAGGACAAAGACAAATGGTTCTCAAAAATACTCAACACAGGTGCTTAGTAGCTTTCACCTGGTCAATGTTAGAAAGAACCACTATGATGATTTTAGCTGTTTGGAAGACACATGTGAATTGATAAACGATATCCGAACACAATCCAACCGGCGTTTGAGATTTACTAACAAACATACTACGTACTTTGCACGATTTTGAAACAATTCTATAATTCAATGTACCCAACTGTTTAACAATCTTTCTTTTGAAATATTTAAATCCTTCAGAATACGGCAATACGATCGTATATTTTGGCTCATCTTGTTTGTTAGTATCAATATTCATAGTCACTACATCATTCGACATATCAGTCAATTTACATTCATTCATTCTACGATTCTTAGCATTATTCATACATTTATCAACAGTCTCTTTCAACGTTAACAATAAAAACCGTTTTGAGTAGCCATTTTTCATCCGGTAATTCAACTAATTTATCTACACTTTTTACTGAATTTTTAAAAGTGGAAGATAAGCACCATGATCGATAAACCAATCCTTTCACCATGTTTCTTTTATATTTAAATTCACAAAAACTCTCTGGGGTAGTATAGAGGCCGGTATCTGTTCGTTTTCTGTAAATTTCTGTCTCATATTGTTCATCTTTACGTTTAATTAACAAGTGAAGAAATGCTATGGATGAATCCTTCTCAGTTTCACATCTGAATTTAATGTTCTTATGCAATCCATTCATGTAATGCAAAAAAGGTTTCACATGTTCTTTATTTTAAAAAAAAGGTAAATAATAAAAAAAGGTAAATTAAGAGAAAAATGTATTGATTAAAGTTGAATTAAACCATAAAATAATCACAGATCAAAAATAATTAACTTTACCACCTTAAAAAATATTAAAACCCAATACAGTGAAAAATAATATAAATAATTTTAAAATGATAATGACATTGTTTACGTGAATAACATTCATTACATAATCATTCTGAATCTATGAGATTATCGAATAGTTCATCTTCCTCGTTATTCCGAGCATAGTCCTCATCAATAACGTCCGAAAGCGAAACTATTATTTCTCCCCACTCATTCTCATTTATTATGCTTGTTACACAATGCTGTTTTAAAATTTTTTAAAGTATACTACTATAGCTTTTTATTCCCTACTGTAGTTTGAAGAACAGAAAATATGTGATCCCTATTATAATAGTCAAGATAAGAAAGATGCTTCATATATATGCTTTTTTATGCTTCCTTTAGTTGGAGAAGTCAGTTGGAGAACCTTATTTAGTTTTTACTTTAACTTGAGTTTCATTTTTATTCTGTTTCTTCTTTTAATTACTTCATTTTGACTTTAGAAATTCTGTTTTCTATAGAAATTCTGTCTCTAACAATTTATGTTCTCTAACAATTTTTTTTTCATTCAAGTTGTATTTCCTTTTATAGTCTAATTTAATTGCACTTATATTGATTTTAGTTTAGTTTTTACCTTCATCACCAGTTCCTTTATTACCTCTAACCGCTGTCAAGATATGTAATATTTGGAAGATGCCATGGCTCAGCTTCCCGGGTAATCCCTTTTCTTTTTCTCGAAAAGACTATCGAGTTATGCCAATTTCATTTCGACTTCGTTCTTGTTTTTATTTTCCCTTGTTCACTTTGTACTTTTTTTTAAAATGAACTTACCGTATTATTTCATAAATTAATTCGTTTCTTTAAGTTTTCGACAGACAAACTATTATTCAATAATTTAAAATTATTTTTATCAACAGTATTTATTGACGTGCTCTAATTTGTGTGTTTGTGTCAATATAAACTCTTGAATATGGCAGACTGTTTAAATTGAATTGCGTGATGAATTTTATTTACTTTCACCTCAATATTTAAATGAAGTTGGAGAAGTCTCAAATGAAGAACATAGTCCTTGGGATAATGTCTGAGCATCAACTTCTCCACTTTCGACCCTGGCGCACGTATCTTTTTAGCTGCAACTGGAAAATCATACAATTTATCATGAATAGATCCAAATATTTCTAAATCTTCTTCAATGGTATAATATTTCGTTCAGCGATACAGGTCCTAATTTGATTCATTGCTATGACATGTCTCTTCAAAATAAACGAGATATCGTCGTTTTTGATACATTAAAGTTTTCGGTAAAATAATTTTTCATTTCTTCAATTCAAGCGCATATGTTTCTTTCAACAAAATCCAACAATTTGTTTCATTCTGAAATCTTTTGTTTACTGTCACCTATCTTGACCTATGACCGATTACCAAACAAGGATAGTTTAAAAGAATATCTGCTAGTACGCTGTGGAGCCCAGAAAACTTTGAAGCGAGTATTCCGTCTAAGTGACATCAAAGGAACAACCGAAGTGAAGAAAAAAATCAAGTTTCATGAATCTCGTATAGTTGCAGAAGAGATCTATGCAATGAGAGAAAAGAAGGTCAGAAGAACATAACAAAAATTTACAGAGACGCCGTTACAAATCAAGCGAGAAATATTATATCACCGACATATAACAGAGAGCTGAGAGAGTATCGAAAAGAAAGACCGAACAGAACTAAAAACGAATGTTGGACATGTCACAGGGTAGGACATTTAAGTAGAGATTGCATAACAAAGAAAGCAGTTATATGTTTTACATGTGAAAGACAAGGACATGTAAGAAGTCAGTGTCCACAGATGCAGAGAAAGGTAGTTGAATGTTATGCGTGTGGTACCTCGGAACACGTGAGAAGAAATTGTCAAAAAAAATAAGATGTAGCTTAGGAGGTCATAAAGAGGCGGTCATAAAGAGTCATAAATGAGATATAGGAGAATCACTGAGAATTTTGGTAGACAACAAGAACAATACGAAGCAGTGAATGGTTATCAAGGATCGAGAAAGGAAACAAGACAAGCAGACAAGATATACGTAACATTCATAGACGAACCAAGTGATGAAAGAATAGAAGATAAATACAGAGAATACACAAATATCAACGCTCTGATAGAAAAGTAGAAGTCGAACAGTGTATTAAACAGCGATGTGACTCCCAAATTATTATAAAAGTAGAATAGCATGCATTATAGAAAAAATTGTGAAAAATATAGATATGTCATGAGTTGGAGCAAATTTGAAAAACTGAAAGATGTAGAGCTAGCAGCAACGACTGATACATTGAAATGTGCTAATAATAGTGTTTTAGAAACGAAGAGAAAACCAATATTAGAAATAGGAATAAATGGCAAGAAAAAATAGGTAAAGTTTACGATAGAAACATATTGACTCCAGAGCTAATTGGTGGTATAGAGCTACAAAAACAATTTGGTGTCCAATTAAAGTGACCAGTAGAAGTGTGTAAATGTGTAAAAATTCGTGGAAATATTCTCAGAAAATATAATTATTGAAAAAATCATTTTGTCAAATTCAATATCATTACAGTCATCATCAAAATTTAACTTTAACAACGTTTATTTAACTTAAATAATATCAAACTTCAAATTTAGGAAACTGAAAATTCCACAGTATATTCAGTTTGATATTCATTTTCAAATAATCGTTCCAATTCTAATTTTGTATAGGATAAATTGTTGATAAACTTCAAAGATTTTCTGGGAACCAAATTGAATGGAAATCTACTTTTGTATGAGATTATAATTGAATTTCTTGCAATTGAGAATAAATAGATTGGATTTTTAATATTAATCTTTGGATGATTAAAGCCTTTTTTCGTTATTTACGAACAGTTTTCTTCAAATAGATGGTGTTGTACGCTCCTTTATCCCTACTATATAGCATTTCATTCATAAGAATCCCATGTAAGAATTCCTGTATCAAAGTCCCTTACTTTCATCTATCAATTTACCTATTACCGAGTGATGATTTCTTGAATACAAGTGATGGTTAGAGTCATAATTTCAAATAGCCAAAAGATTATCCAAATTATAGCCTATAAGGACTTCCAGAGCTCCAATTTAAAAATGATATAGTTTAAATATTAGAAGTGTGCTGAGATAGTTGATTAAATTTGTATATTTAAATACAATGTAACTAAAAAAACAAGAGGTGAAAATTGAAAAAGTTCTTATAATAAATTATATCATTTTATAGTAGCATTAATATTAATAATTACTATGTCTAAGTTGTTTAAATTTTCAAACAAAACGGGAGAATTTAAAATTGCAATAATTAAATTTGTTGTAAGACAACATAGTGAACACGACTATGTATGATGATCGATTGAATATGGTAATCTTGTAATTACGAAACTGTAAACCAAAATCTGCTAGGTGAATTACGTCTAGTTTAAGGTACATTTGCATATAGTCAAGAAAGTTATTAAAATTATTCTATTCGTAATTCAGAAGATTTTTAAGAAGATTTCTAGATTGAAAAAATTCAATTTCAAGAATTCAGTTTAAACAATTTTTCAGGTCAATAAATTTTGAATAAATAAACTATCATTAATAAAACGAAACCTTAGATACGAAAATTCAATTTGATTTATCAGACAATCCATTATTTACATCAAAGTAATTCCCACTATGCATTTAAAGACACATTCAAAACAATTCATTTACATAGTAGAATAAAATTAATACTTTTTCTGGAATTGGTTTGTTATTATTTTCATTTGAATCTTTTAAATTATTGTTATTTGGATCATATGTAGAACATGCCATTTTTGTCAATTTATTGTAGCTATCTCTAACAACACCATCAAAGACAAATGGGACTACTTGACGAAGAGGAGAGGTCGATAAATCTCCTTTGGACAAGCCCAGATTTCTCGCTAAAGGATACCGATCTGATGTTATTTCAGCTCGAGAACCAAAAACTGATTTAACAGATGGGATATTGAGATTTGTTGAAACTCCACCAAGTCTTTCTAATTCTTTACAATACTGTTCATGTAAAAGAGTTCTAGGATGTTTTCAAAAATAGATAAATCATTATTAACGATTAAAACAGTAAATAAATATCAAAACACAGATTTTATACTATAATAATGAAGAGATGTTTAATTTCAAAAGTGAATAAAATGAAATTTACTCCGGAAAAAATGTTTACAAATATAATTTACATATATAATTAAAATAAATCTGAGACGAGAAAGTTAAAAACCTTCAGTTGTATATAACTTAACAAAATAAATTTTAAATATGTTCTTTTAATGGATTGGATCCCAATCCTTTTTCGAGTGACGACCACTTTTTATTAAAGCTAAGTTACCCGCGATCATGATAGTCTAAAAAAGTATTTTAATGCTAATGAAAAAACAAACAAAATAGATTTTTAGTATAACTTTATTTTATGTTTAATAATCAGTTTAATGGGATGGTTGAAATTGCATGTTAATAATCAACCTCGAAATTCGCTCATATCATTCTCAACATTAAATTTATTTCTATCTTTCGTTAGTAAACGAAGAAGAGTTGAAAATTCACTGAAGATTTTCTCAAAAATGGCAATATTTTCAAGATTTATTTTTGTTTGCCAGTTTAAAAGCTTGGATAAAAATGCCCTGAGAATATCATGAAATACGATAATATTAGTTTCCCTTTCCTGAAGTTTCAATTTATGTCTATTTTACTGTTCTAATATATCTGCTAGATATGGTACTCTTTTCAACCAAGCTTTGTCGTTAAAGTATACCAAAATGTCATGTTTCCCTTATACTTCCAAGAACAATTTGATTCCATCTTTCAATTCAAAGAAACGATTAAAATTTAATGTTTTCAAATTTTTAATTAAATTTAATAATTGATTTGTTAGTTTTTTTAGGAATAGTAAGAATAATAAGAAATAAATAATCAAGATATAACCTTTATATAACTTTAAAATATGTTATAAGTAGTAGGATGTCACTTCCAGGACACCCCCCTACCCCCATCCCCACTGAGAAAAAAATATTAAGCTAAAATAATTATGTAGGTGAAGTTAAAAATATATAGGTCAAATTTTTTTAATTTTCATGATTTCCCCATGGTTTTTTTACGAATTTTTCCAAGTTTTTATGAAATTCGACTGATTTTATCGATTTTATCAGAAATCTTTCTTTATAACAAGTTATGTAGGTCAAGTCAAATAAAAATATGTGTCTCCTCCAGGACAGTAATATAATAAGTAATATATAATAAGTACTCAAATACTTCGAATTTTCTTTAAAATTATGTATGTCAAATACAGCACACGCTACATAGTTTCAATAAATAGGTTTTCAAAATCCCAAGTACTTCACATACGTTCGAATCAGTGTGTTCGGGAACCAAAATAAATCTATTCATTGCACTACAATCTAATAAACCTACAAAACGATCTAATTTTACAGGAACTATTATTGACTCATAGCTAAATACTGACTATTTCCCATGAAACATTGATATTTTACCAATAAGAAAATTGTCGATTTAAATAGAGATATTCAAAACATTTCCACCTTAACCGATCCCTCACCAAATATTTCTATTTAAACATCAATATACAACCGACAATTTCACCAAAGATTCAACCCATTTCAGGTCGTATCTATATTTAATTTATCAATTCAGTCAATCTTAAAACCCATCGAAAATGTGAAAATGCATCAAAAATATGAATTTTTAACTGTCATCGATTCCCCTAATGATATATCTTTCAAACTAAATCACAAATTTCAATATATTCTACAGTATTTTTCATATAAATTTCAAATTTATCTTACCATCATGTTCTTAGCTTAAGATTATCAATATTTTAAAGTCCATCCAACTGATTAAGATTCGTGGATATATTCTTAAAAAATTGAAAAAATCATTTAGTCAAATTGAATATCATCAAAATTTAATCCTATCAATTGATTATTCTTCAACATTTAAAAAAATATATAATATAGGTATCATTCTAAAGGTAATTCAATATGTTGTTCAATAGTCTAAACTACCGCAACGTAATAATATTGTCGATATGTGTTAACAAATTGAAAGTAATATTAACAAAGAATTAACAAACCCTTCAATCCATGTGCATAATCAAACAATTACTACTACTACTACTACTACTAGTACTACTACTACTACTACTACTAATAATAATAATAATAATAATAATAATAATAATAATAATAATAATAATAATAATAATAATAATAATAATAATAATAATAATAATAATAATAATAATAATAATAATAATAATTATTATTATAATTTTATTATTATAATTAAAAAATAGATTAATAAAATACAGCAAATTAATTAAATTTATCAATTAAATTTATTATAATCATCATTAAAACCTTAAATATTCTTTCAGTCAACATCAAATTCACAAATATTTAAATATTTCCTAAAGCCATCATATATCAACACTAAACATACCATTGAAAACACCAAAATTTGTCTAAATAATTATTCATATAAAGTCATTAAAATTGAAGATGATTTACGACCAATAAGTGTAGAGGGACAAAACAACAAGTCGGATAAAGTCAGTATATATATATATATATATATATATATATATATATATATATATATATATATATATATATATATATATATATATATATATATATATCGGGGATAGAAAACTGATTTTATGCGTGCATGTGTGTAATGGGCAATAATTTAGGAATAATTCAACAACTTTTAAGAATTGAAAATTGCTGTAAAAATTATGTAGGTCAAATCGACTTTAAAAATAGGGCTCCGCTAACTCAAAGTTGATTATTGAGAGTTTCCGCCAATGGATTTTATTTTTTGATAACTCATTTTAAAGGTCTATAACGCGCACGTCGAATATTATTATTATCATTATGATTAGTATTATTATTAATATTTTTATTATTTTTTTCAAGGTCATATTTTTAAAATTAATTTTTTGAGGCTTGTATTTTATTGAACCTTGAGACCATGTATTTTATTGAACCATAATAATTGCTCATTTTAAAGGTTTTTCAAAGGGATATTAGGCGCTACTTTTAATATTATTATTATTTATTTATTAATTTATTTATATATATATATATATATATATATATATATATATATATATATATATATATATATATATATATATATATATATATATATATATATATATATATATATATATATATATATATATATATATATAATGATAGTGAATGATAATTATATGCAAGTATCCATATGATACTAAGTAAGCAAATGTAACTAAATTATAGATAAATTATGAAATAATTTTCGCAGAATAAATAAAGCATAAAAATTTATTCAAAATTTAACTAATGAATTCCACTAACAATTGAATTTGCAGGTCTGTGACAGATATTTCTAATGTTTTAACTTCAGATTCCAAAATTTTATTTCGATTTTCTAAGGCAGAAATTTTTGTTTCTCGATTTAATAGGAGTTCTTCAACATAACCCTATAGATAATATTATTTAGATCATAAAACAAACCAATAATATTAAAAAAAAAGTAAGACATTATGAACATTGATGTTATAAAATATATTCATACGAAATTATTAAAAAGATCATGTTTATTTCTGTAGTAAAAATCTTACATGTAATAAATTTAATTGATCTTATTTCAAAAGAAATGTAATTATTTAATAAATTAATCAAAATTTACGGTTATAAATATTACAAAAAATATTTTACTAAATTTCCAACTTTCATTTATTTTAATTGTCGCAGCCTTTGGAGGTGCTGTGATTATTATACTTATTATTTTTTCAATAATTTTAAATTTTGACCCTTTACTGACCTTTTCGACTTTTTAACACTTATATGACCTTGGCCATAATATATGATCCATACCTTAAATGCACCTTTTGACCCTAAAAGACCTAAATTCAATTTCAATGACTTTATTTATTATGTAACAATTATATCATCAATTGGTAGTGTTCTACACTAAAGTAAAAAATCAAAATCAATTATTAAACCTTTTGTTTAGATTCCAAATTGACTTTCATGAATAACTTTTCGTAGTTTGTCTTCCAATAACATTCATTGACCTTATCATGGATATCACATTTTAATGATTCAAAATATTTCTTTTGAGAGCTGCAAATTATTTATATAAGAAATAGGAATAAAAGTCCAAAACCTTGCATCGAATTTTAAATAAGGACTATAATCAATAGGATAAAATCCTGGATGGCTATTATTGCGCTTTAAATCAAAGCTGAAAACAAATATTAAATGCAGATATTTTACAATTAATAAACTTAAACCAATAAATAGTTATAAATTTAATTATGATTTATTAGACTGCCGATGGCAAACGTAATGATCGGTGAATAGTGTACCTTGACGAGCTTTAAAAAAAGCGGATATATAAGTAGGAATTGTCCGGATAAAAAAGAGCCAAGATGTTTTGGTTGTGGAAAAGAAGGCCATATTAGAAGGTTATGTCAATAAATACAGTGTAAAAAATTCAACGTGAATTATCTTAGATCTGATTAATGTTATACAAAGTCGAGATAAAGGAAAACGAAGACGGACAGGAAACAGATACAGTCGAATAAATGGAATCAAGGAAGAGGAGGAAAGGGAATCATGGGTAAAGATAAACGAAGATAATTTTAGTAGGCCGTAAATTAACAACAGGGCTCTACCAGCAGAGGAGTTGGAATTATGAAATGAAAATATTAATGCGCATAATATGTGTGATGGAAGTGCATTTAGGAAGCTTTTAGAGTTTGCAACTTCCAAATGAAATGGTATGAACAAATTGATGGAGTGGCTTAGCACCAACAATGGCGTCAATATCTTCTTTTCAAAATGAAAAACCAATTGTGTATGTTGATGATATTTAAAAATAATGGAACATGTGAAACCTTTTTTGCATTACATGAATGGATTGCATAAGAACATTAAATTCAGATGTGAAACTGAGAAGGATTCATCCATAGCATTTCTTCACTTGTTAATTAAACGTAAAGATGAACAATATGAGACAGAAATTTACAGAAAAACGAACAGATACCGGCCTCTATACTACCCCAGAGAGTTTTTGTGAATTTAAATATAAAAGAAACATGGTGAAAGGATTGGTTTATCGATCATGGTGCTTATCTTCCACTTTTAAAAATTCAGTAAAAAGTGTAGATAAATTAGTTGAATTACCGGATGAAAAATGGCTACTCAAAACGGTTTTTATTGTTAACGTTGAAATAGACTGTTGATAAATGTATGAATAATGCTAAGAATCGTAGAATGAATGAATGTAAATTGACTGATATGTCGAATGATGTAGTGAATATGAGTATTGATACTAACAAACAAGATGAGCCAAAATATACGATCGTATTGCCGTATTCTGAAGGATTTAAAAATTTCAAAAGAAAGATTGTTAAACAGTTGGGTACATTGAATTATAGAATTGTTTCAAAATCGTGCAAAGTACGTAGTATGTTTGTTAGTAAATCTCAAACACCGGTTGGATTGTGTTCGGATCTCGGTTATCAATTCACATGTAATGGGTGTAATGCCACATACATTGGAGACTTCCTCTCATCTCTGTACTCGAGTTCAAGAACACTGTCGACCGAAGGGAGTGTCTAATATTAATGATCATAATAAAGTCTGTATGAGAGAATTAGGAATGTCAGATTTTAAAATCTTATCAAAAAATTTTGATAATTGTTTTGAGAGTGTGATGATAATAACTTTTAATCCTAAAATCAATGTGGAGAATGCAGTGAATACGTGTGTGTTGAATGTTTTTAATCAAGTTTTTGTATGTTGATGTATATTAATAATAGTTATGTTAAATAATTAAAATAATATTTTTAAATAAATTTAAAAGTTTAAAATAATTGATAGTTGAAAATTTTTTTTAAAAATAATTGTTTAAATTTGTTATTTATAATTTAAAAAATTTATAGATTTTATAATTTGTTTATATATTATCAATATAGTATAGTTATTAATCCGTCGTGAATGTGGGTAACCTGATGATGATAGTGATGCTATCGAAATATATAGTGAAAAAGATGTACGAATGGTGATTTTTATTAATAAAATCTTTACCGTGTTTATTTAAGTATTTATTAAAATTATATTTCCTATTTTTTATATTTTATTTTATAAAAAACGTTTATTTAAATTTTATATATTTTAATTTTTAATTTAAATCCAAATTCAAACCCAAATTTAAATTTAAATATATGTCTCAGGGATTTTTTTTAATTTATTTGAATGTTGATGGATGGTTTAAGTTTTTTGATATAAAGAGTAAAAGCGTGAAAAAGAAGTTCTTATAATAAAATAATATATATTTATAATTCGAAAGTATTCGAATCTGATTAATATATTCATTTAATTTTCGAATCATAAACGTTTTATAATAATTTATAAATAAAATCCACTATATTATAGTTACAAGGTACTATTATAAATATTTGATTAAACTTT
Organism: Schmidtea polychroa; assembly: GCA_959609185.1. Taxonomy (NCBI): domain Eukaryota; kingdom Metazoa; phylum Platyhelminthes; order Tricladida; family Dugesiidae; genus Schmidtea; species Schmidtea polychroa. The sequence goes on from CAUHTR010007326.1 coordinate 16,011, forward strand.
GTAAATATTTGAACTATATATAAAAGTAACAGATTCTTACCTGAAACTTAGAGATGAAAGACCAATAAGTTCATTAATAATATTTGGCAAATTTCCACTAAGAACTATTGAATCAGGTGTGTAGATTTTTCTGAACAAAAAATCTTTATAAAATATAAAAGCAAAGCTAAAATAGTATACAAGTTTAAATCAAAATTTATTATGTGCCATATATAATAAAATTTATTTGGGTAAATCAAAAATCTCTGGCATTTGTTGAGCATGCCTAAACAATAAAACTAAATAATTATAAAAATGAAGTGAAGAAAAAATATATCAAATAAAGAATATGTTGCTCCAGAATAGTAAGAAGCATTAGCATGGAGAAACTGAAAAAAGAAATAATAAGGAATTAAAAAAATTAAATAATGAAATAATACAAACCCGGTTTAGTTAACAAGAACAAATAGAAAACGGAAATCACCTAAAAAAATCAAAATTAAATTTCATATCTTAACAATTAGTCTGCGATAACGGATAAATCTCAAGGAAAATCGAAGAAAAAGAAGTTAGAATCAAGTGGAACGTTATATCTCGACATGTGCCTTAGATGATAGAAGAATTCGAGGTCACATCGAATAAAAACAAAACAAAATTGAATTATCTCCAAGTTCCAGCAAATAACAACCAATAAAATGTAGACACAAATGAAGAAAACGAAGAGAACCTTAAATAGAGGAATAAAGAAAATAGATGAAATGTTTGGAAAAACTGTAGAAGTAAAGAAACAATATCACGGGTATTAAAAAGAACAAACAGAAATTAAAGTAACCAGCCGATTGATACATTCATATTGATACATTTATATTAGCGATTACTTATTTGGAATATTACCCACTGTGTGTCAGTAATAAGTCTTTGTGTAATTGCATTAACAGAAAACAAAACGATTGTAATTGTAATAAACAAAAAATATTGGTAATATCAAGAACTTGTAACGTTGTCATTGTTGTTAATATTTCAAGATACTTTTGGAGTCAGATCAATAATTAGCGATATTTAATTTTACGAACAACCAATTAAAATTTATTGAAGAAAAATACTTAGAATTTATTTATTATGAATTTTTTTTAATCGGAAGAAGTGTGCAAGGACGCACCCTCACCCTTTAGAAATTTTTATTTGAATTGCTGCAAAGTGGTGATGTGTATTTTTCAAGTAATTTTTTTTGTACATAAAATCCCAGTCTGGCTTAAAAACCACTGCTGCCGGGAGCCACATGATACTTTTCCAAATTCACAACATAGTAATAGGGTGTTTTAGTTCTGTTAAATTTTTATACACAAAATCCGACTCTCGTTAAAAAGCCATTACTTCAAAGGGGTAATAAGATTCACGTTATAGTCTCTTTGGTCTCTGGAGTTTTGTACATAGAATCCAGGTCTAGTTAAATAAATCACCGTCTTTTTAGGTCCCTAGAATTTTTTGTATACAAATCCGACTGTCACTAATAAAGCCAATATATTTTTAAGATCTATAAAATTTTTTTCTACACAAAATCCTAGTCTCGCTAAGTCAAAGCATTTTAAGGTCTCTAGATTTTTGTACAAGAAATTATGGTCAAATATTCTGATTAATCGATATTAAATTAAAGTAAATTAAAGCAATATTTTAAAAGGTAGTGTTATGTTAGATGTTTACTCTTAGCTTGTGTCTAATTTGTATAGATTATTTAAGAAATTTGATGAGCCCGAAAGAGTCTCCGTTAAAACTTGTGGCGGGACAATCGGGATGCGTGTGTATCTGCGTGCTTATGACACCCCAAATAAAATGTATAATAAAATTAACAATAACAGTTGTAAACGATAACAGCTTTTATTAAAGAAATAATATATATAAAATAATCGACCTGAAACCTCGGCTCATAGAAATTGGACAAGTCTTTATAATTTTCTTTTTTATCTTTTTCGGGATTTTATTCTTGAATTGTTAATGTTTGATAATATTCCTTTTAATATTTTTCAGAACTTTAATCTCGAATTGTTTAGGTTTTATAATTTTCATTTTTATCTTTTTCGGAACTTTATTCTTGAGTTTTATCTTAAGATTAATCTTCTATATAACTTTCTGTTTTCTTGGTTATCTAAATTTCTAATTCGATTTTTTTTATTTTTTGTCAATTTTTACTATAGCGATAATTTACTATATAGTTTTTTAAATAATTTTCGTTTCAGGAAGTCGAGAACGCCAAAACAGAAGTAAAAATAAAACCTAATTGAGGTTCTGTTTTGGTTCGTAATTATATTTAAAAAATGTAAAATTCTACTACAGGTAGTAATAAATTTAAAATAAAGTAAAATATTCTGATTATTCGATGGTTACGTGAAATTTTGGTAATACTGTCAAATTAAAGTAAATTAATGTAATATTTAAAAATTAAGTAAAGTAGTGTAACATTTTAAAAATTAGTGTAATATTTTTAAATTACTGTATTAGCCTGAATATAACGCGACCCCGAATTTAGAAAGAAATACTCATAAAAATTAAAATTAAGGGAAATTCAATCAGATAAACGTTTGGTTAGGTAATTAAAAGTAATACATAGGTTATATTCATGACAATAAATTTAATTAAAATAAAACCAAAATTTAATAAAAATAAAATGTTAAAAATTGTCGCGTTATATTTGATCTAATACGGTAAGTAAATAATCTTAATAATTTCATTTATTTAATTTATTTGATATGCCTTTTGGAACAATTATTGAGGATTGACAACTCCAGATTTGTAAAAAAAATACAAGAATCAAAATTATCATTATTATTATTATTATTATTATTATTATTATTATTATTATTATTATTATTATTATTATTATTATTATTATTATTATTATTATTATTATTATTATTATTATTATTATTATTATTATTATTATATTGTTTTCGTCTAAAACAAATCAAAAGAATTCCTTTGTATTTATTTGATCGTATCACACGCTCTATTTTTACAAGACCATTGTTTATTAAATCATTTAACGTGTCCAATAACTTGAGATTGAGCCATGATTGAATTGGAAACATTGGATAATTGTTCAACACTTTAGCGAATAAACATTTGAGAAATTGAATTAATGTCAATTAGAAATTTTCCATTAATAATTTGCAGCGATCTTGTTGAGTCACGATCAGATGGACAAGTTTCCCTGCTGAAAAGACATCGCTATATTGCTCATTGAAATACGACATTTCAGACATTCATTATCTTCCATATTTCAAATTTCACTTTCAGAATACAAATCAAAATTATAAATCAATTCTAAATCCAAATCCGCAAATTCGTTTAAAACAATTTCTCTTTCAGCAGAGAACAAATCAATTACATTTTTCCAGAATTCAAATCTGGCATAAAAAATAATCTTTTAAACAAAAGTTCCTTCCAGAGAACAATCAATTCTAAATCAACAATTTAATATCTAAAAAACCATAAAAATATAGTACAACCTACTTCTCGCGTATGTGTGATGATGATGATGATGATGATAGAGTTGGTCCATTGTTATCTCTATATTCAGATGTAAATGTTAAATTAATCTTTATGGTGAGCGAAACGAATAGAACAAGTTGGATGCTTCTGATAATTAAATAGTTGTTAAACCTATGACTGGGCATACATTGAGAGTGGCAGTAAGGAATCAAAATGGTCAAAAATTGAAGGATAAACAGGTCCTTAATTCTGTAATAAAAATATATTGATTTTATTATATTATTTCCTTATATCCATTCAAGCACAGCTTACTTCAAAATCTTATTTATTAGGTTTGTAATTTTAGTATTTAAAGCTTAGATTTAAAAAAATCAAAGATGGAGGTTATTTTGTTACTAACATGTGCATTTAATTTCAATAATTAAAAGTTTTAAAATACAAACAAATACTGGAGTAAACAATGGTTAAATAAAAATATATCGTCTGACTTGTTTAGATTTTTATCATTAAATGCCGATAACAAATATTCGTGAAGTCTTCTTTCAATGAGACTAATTCGAATTAGAGCTCTTATCTAAAATTATAAAATATGTAATATATCAGCATATTAAGCATTTATGAAAATATTATGTATGTATTGAGTTTTGCGGTAGTCGTCTACGATAATGGTTATAGTGTGTAGATGGATTAGTCACCACTGAATCAACCCCCTTGCTGAAGATTTCTTTTTAAATTCATAGTATTTTTATGTAGGTCAATTCAAAGTCATTGATTTTTTATCATTTTCAAAGTGAAGACGAAATATTTCAGAGTTTTAAGTAGGTCAAATAAACTTTAAAAACAGGCCACTACTGGATCAAATACACACATCCTATATAGTTTAATTAAATCGACTTTAAAAACAGATCACTCGAGCAATGTAGGTCAAATAAAAATTACCCCAAAATTGAATACAACACAACACATACTACAAAATACGTGCAAACGTTCGATATAAGTAGGTACAAGTGCGCTGCATGACTCATCGTTAAACAAAGACATATGACTCGTCGGTGACTCATAACAAAGAACATGCCTCATACCCCGCCCCTGGTGAGTCATAAATGACGTCATCAAATATATGACTCATCACGCATGACTCATTGGGGTGACTTATCTAGATTACTCATCGCGCACGACTCATTTCAAATTTAAAAATGGTCAAATGATGTCAAACTTCATGGGTATCATTCGAAAGGTCTTGAAGAGCTCTATCTAATGGTCATACCCTTGAAGGTTTAAGATGTATCCTTAACCTTCAAAATGTCAAAAACCTTCAACATTTTAAAAACTGTTTAATATAGGTATCATTCTAAAGGTAATTCAATATGTTGTTCAATAGCCTAAACTACTGCAACGTAATAATATTATCGATATATGTGTTAACAAGTTGAAAGTAATATTAACAAAGACCCTTCAATCCATGTGCATACTCAAACAATTACTAATAATAATAATTTCAACTATAATATAATAATAATAAAAAAAATAATTATAAAATATTAATAATAATAATAGTAATAATAATAATTATAATAATACTAACTTACAAAAACTTATAAAAAATTTCAACTATAATATAATAATAATAATATTAATATAGTAGTAATAGTAATAATAATAATACTAATATAGTAGTAATAGTAATAATAATAATATTAATATAGTAGTAATAGTAATAATAATAATAATAATAATAATAATAATAATAATAATAATAATAATAATAATAATAATAATAATAATAATAATAATAGTAATAATAGTAATAATAATATTACTAACTTTTATTAAAAATTTTTAATAAAATATAAAAATAAAATCCAATAAAAAGTAAAATCATTTATTTTTTAAAAAATAATTTTTATTATAATTGTCAATCAATTTTTCAATCAAGTTGTCAATCTTTTTATTTTATTTTCTTTTCGATTTCACTCTACAGGACTCTATAAAAATAATAATTATTAATAAAAAATAATAATATTATTAATAATAATAATAATTTTACTCAAAATTTATCCGTTTGTTTCTGAATTTCGCGCAATTCCTGCACTCTCCGTAGTATATATCTATTTAATGTTAATGATTCTTGATCTTCAGAATCTTCAAAATCATCAGCATCTGGAGACATCGGAGGATCATCTGTATCTATAAAAGTATCATCCTCCAGATAGTGCCCATATGCAAAACGTTTATTTTTTACTACCCAATTACGTTCGTCGTCGTTGCAATTGAGTGCAGTTTTATAGTTTTTTATGCTGTACAGCTGATGATTTTTAGACATTCTAAACTGTGGGACTGTATAAATTTTGTCGTTTAAATAACAATCAATGTAATTAACATTTGTTATCCCTGCATCTTCTAATGTTATGCCTTTTGCCTTACAACATTCTTCATCACCAAGCAAACAATAACATTTTGGACGAAGAAACACCCACTCCTATTATTTGAAACCTTTATTTTCGTCTTTAAATTTCCCAATAACGGAATCCAAGTTTCTCGAATACAAGGGATGGCTAGGGTCGTAATTTGAGGTGTCAAGATTATCCCTAACCATAGCAGGCATAAGATTAAACAGCTTACAATTAATTATTTCGAGAAAGAAGGAATCAGTGTTCCCAGCTACAATATTGATCTTACAATTAAGCTAATTACGATATTTTTCTAATTCCTCATATTGTAGTTGATACAGTACAGTTTAGACGATGTAACTAGGCCTATCTAAACAGACTGATTTTTTCATTAAAAGAACAGAAATAAGATTTTTGTAGTGCTTCGGAAATATGGACTACTACAATATGTGATAAGTTTTGTCGAAGAATTACATAATCTTAAATTAATTCTTTTCTTTAAATTTTCAACAGTTTTCTATAAAGACTGTTGTTTAGTAATTTAAAATAGTTTTTATCGAGCTTAGTGGTGGAAGATGCTCTCAAAGTGGTATTAGTGTCAACATATTTTTTGAATAGTGTGCTTTGTGAAAATCGAATAGCACGGTGTATTTTAGATACAACTACACCTAATTTTAAATACATCTGTAAAAGTCTCCAATGAAAAACTTAGTTATTCTTTGGATAATGAGTTAAAACTAACTTTTGCACATTCGAACAAGGCGCACACATCTTTTCAGCGGCTACTGGCAAATCATCCAGTAAGTCGTGAATAGTTACCGGTATTTCTAAATCTACTTCTATAGTATAACCATAGCTAAGTAAACTTAAATCTACCGTAGTGCATTCAAACAAGATATTATTTAATAATTGGTCATCCGTGACCCAAACAAAGTCTCCGTCCAGTAAGTTTTGTGATAAAGCCCAGTCATACAGGTTGTTTATATCTATATACAACAACTCTGTATCTGAGCTTGATTTAACATAATGCTTATTCACGAAAGTTAAGCCTCCTCTGATGCCACCTGAAAAAGTTGTACATTTCCATATCTGTTAATAATGTAATTGGATGGTCTAAAGTCATCAAAGCCGAATTCCAAGGAAATTGAGTGGCTCAAGCTTACTATGCTCTTTGCACAAAATTGTTGAAAGTAATCGGCCAAAAGAAATAGGTCGAGTTTTAAATAGACCATCATATAATCCAAAAGAAAATCACAATTGGTCTCTCACCATATTCTTTTGGCCATTTCGTAATCCGAATCTGACACTCCACTCCAAATTGGTGGTAATTTAGCAGTCGACCTCAAAACATCTAAAGATGTTGCCACGTCGTATGGGAAAATTCCTTTGCTAGTAATAATACTTCCAGTAAATTCTGCAGAAGTAAGAGGGAAAGATGTAAGAGTTTTCACCACACTACTTAAAGATTCACTAACAAATTGGTATGAGTCAATGAATTTAACTGTAAGTGAACCAATTCTCGCAAAAAGACTAAGAAACTTTTTACTTGTGATAGGAACACAGCTAATGTTCCCTGAATCATACTTTGATAGTCCAAATTTGAGGATATGATTTAAATCATACCCTCTTAGATTGTGAAAAACTACTGGCAATGAATGTCTTATTTGCCGAGAAAGATTACATTTTGAGCAACCTGCTCCAAGATTTTTACCTGAAAAGTGATCATTATCTTTTACAGGGTTTTCAATCACTTTCTTACCCAAATAACAATGTCTTGCAGCTCTAAAATTTCCCAGATCATCATGGGTTAAAATTATCTTTTTATTATAGTTTTTATAATAAAAGGGTGTTACGATTTTTCTGCTAATTAGTTCTATTTCATATAGAAATTGGTCAACTCAGTCAATACCTAAAAATGACTTATAAAATTTCTTTCCAGTGAGGTTATTTATACACAAAAGCCCAGCAGAAATGGGTAAGTGTTTTTGGAAGTATTTTGTGTCCTTAGGTAATATTGCCTCAAAATCGGCATAAATAACGAAGGGAGATGTGACTGTTTTCTTCCAATCAACAAATTCTAAAAGATTATTTTTTGATAGGGTGTATAAAGTAGTTGCTATTTGATTATAGTCACAAAGATCACGATGACGATTAAAAGTGTCAATAAAAGTGTCTAAAACCGTGTAAACATCTAGGACACCATTTACAATAAATTCTGACTGGAGTAATAGAATCATTTCTGCAATTTAAAAATTTATTTAAGTCGCTGATACCTACGTAATGAAAAGTCTTTCTTTTTTCTAATAAAAGTTAATTTATGGGTGTTTCGCTTACAACTTTACTTTTGTAAATTATGTCAATAAATGGATGCTTCATTACTTCACTTTCATTAGTTAAATCAACTAATGCAGTTTCATCATATGACAACACGCTAATTGAATAGCCGGGATTAAACATTTCATTAATTAATTATACAATTTTTATGTTTCAGAGATCTGGGGGTATCAATAAATTGTCTTCCACTTAACCGAGAAATTTCAGAATATTTAGTTATAACAAAACTTATGAATTCTTTTTTTTTATTTTCCAATTAGACCCCTTCTCATTCATGTTGATTATTTTTTCATTAAGAAATACCTTCATCAATGAATGAATCATTCCAAATTCGTGCAGAATTGGAAATAACAAATGATTGATATTCGTTATCTTTCTCCATTTCTATCCGTATACAAAATTGAATTTTAACGGATTTCATTTTTGATATGAATGAAGTTAATTTATTATATAAGAGTGAAGGAACAGAAAGAGTTGTCATATTAAATCGCGACACATCCATCTTAACGATTATATGTGATTTATTTAAGTCAGAATCAATACTCAAAAGACCTGAAACTATTTGATTGACAGAGTATGAATTTAAAATAATTGGAGCTATTTCATAATCAGAAGAATAATAATTTCTTCATCAGAAGAAATTATAATTTCCTCGTTATTAATAATATTGCCCTCGCCGTCACTAATGTTTATTATTTCAATTTTACTTATTTTTGAAGGCACCTTATGTTTAATATTTATGTTGTGTCTTTTTAATTGATTGGGAACGCAGTCCACATTAACATTTAATTATTTGGAAACGCAGTCCACATTAACATTTAATTAATTGGAAACGCAGTCCACATTAACATTTAATTTTTTAGGAACGCAGTCCACATTAGTATTTAATTGGCTGGGAATACAATCCACATTATTTTGTAAAAAATTTGGATATAATATGTTGAATAAATCTTTTTTCGAACCTATAAATTGTCTTAAATGATTGCAATGTTTTATGTAAAAATCGTAATATGTGTTGTGTCTAATGTTTTGCATGTAGGACATATCTGGTAGATGATACCATTATATTTATGCGAATAATACTTTTTCATAAGACCATGACAGTTATTATGAAAAGTATTATTACAGTAGGATGTATAAAACCGACTCCAAAATTCTCCAAATTCATTTTGAATATTTTCATAAATTACATCTGCTTTTAAAATTAATTAAATTAATGATTAATAAATAATATAAATATTACCATCGATGTCAACATTTAACATCTCGTTTCGAGTAGCTGCTTTATATGCATTTATTGTTACAGTCGTTCCTGAATTATCTCATAACATAATATTTTAATATTTTAAATATTAACCATTTTTCTTGTCGATTTCAATTTTAGGTGCTGATATACGAATATTCATATCTGCTAAAATATATTATAAATTAACATATTATAAAAAACAAAATTTACCAATTCGGTTTCTTTGTATCATTCTCTTGATATCTTTTGAAATGTTATTCATTGTTTAAATGTTTTGTTTAAAAGTGACGAAAAAATGACAAACATAGAATATATATCACGTTTATTACAAACTTTATTCACGATCCAATCAGAATCGAGGAATATGTATAACACACATACATACTACTGTGTATCATTTACGCAATCACCGTGTAGGTATGTATATCAACTACTTACCATGTGCATGAATAATGAGATGTCTTTGTCGCTTAACAAAGACACTACGTGACTATTTCAAAAAGGCAATACATGACTAGTCATTGCAAATAATTTGCACATTAATTGCAAATAATAATAAGAATATTTATAAAATAATAATAAATTAAAATAAATTTAATTATCAAATTCTTCATTAATAAGACGACATTTTTACAATAACATATTAAACAAAATTATACATTGATAACAACCATGCAAGACAATATTGACCACAAATAATTGAAAATGGATGTTGATACCGCGTTCGATTATATACAATAGGTTTACCAGTAGTTTTCAGTTTACTAATTAATAAATTTGGGTAATAATATTCAAAGGGATCGAATGCATATACTCGGTTTGGTTTATTGTAAACAGCAATCCAATTTTCACCTCCTAAACTAGATGTATGAGTATTGACAATAATTGCTTGATTAACATCTAAATAAGGGATTTTATCCAGTGGATAAACTCCAAGAAATTGGTTTCCCAATAATTGAGTACCAATTCGAAACACCTGAATAGAACTAATAAATAAATAAAATTATAAAATAAAAATCTTACTCCATAAAAATTAAATACTTTAATTATTATTTTTCTTCATTTATACTAATACAGTTCGATTTGTAGTAATTTTGATTTTATTTTCAAAAACCCCATAGATTATTACATGGACTGGTTCAGTAATTGCTTTTCCAAACTTGATGTCCAATCTTAAATTTCCACTTTGAGGTAATTGACTTTGATTTAAATCAAAATCTGGAGCGAGAACAAATGTAACTAATATTAACTAAAAATATTTCAACTAATATTTCAACTTTCATATATCGACAATATTATTACGTTGCAGTAGTTTAGACTATTGAACAACATATTGAATTACCTTTAGAATGATACCTATATTAAACAGTTTTTAAAATGTTGAAGGTTTTTGACATTTTGAAGGTTAAGGATACATCTTAAACCTTCAAGGGTATGACCATTAGATAGAGCTCTTCAAGACCTTTCGAATGATACCCATGAAGTTTGACATCATTTGACCACCCTTAATGAGTCATGTGTGATGAGTCATTTGGATGAGTTGTCGATGACGTCATTTATGACTCACCAGGGGGCGGGTATGAGTTATGTCCTTTGTTATGAGTCATCGATGAGTCTTATGTCTTTATTTTACGATGAGTCTTGCAGCGCACTTGTACCTACTTGTACCTAATATATATTTATTTATTTCAGTCAATTTTGAGAAAAAAAAATAGCTGAAAATTTTTTTAAATCTATCTTTGAAGAATTTACGTTAAGTTATCATGAAAATGAAATATCATTGTAAGATTTATTTTAAAGTTAAAATTAAGTTAATTCCTTAGAATTTCAGATATTTCTATCAAAACCCTTCTGTTTCGAGAAGGTGAAGGGATGATGTTGTAAGTTTTCTTTATGAGGTATAATAAATATATTATTTGATAGGGTTGAAGATGTTGCTGGAACGTTTGCAATGTCTGTAACCGTAAAATGAGATCATAAATTGTAAATTTTACTTATAGATTAAAACATAATGTTCCTTTAGTATTTCGTAAATTGACGAAGTCCAAATAATAAATGCCATGGCAACTGGCGAAGATTATTTACACTTCGAGAAATTATTTTGGATACCAAAAGCTCAATCAAGTTCATAGTTTGTAAATATAAAACATTTGGTCATAGAGCAAGATAGGTGACACTAAACAAAAGATTTTAGAAGGAAACAAATTGTTGGATTTTGTTGAAAGAAACATGCGCTTGAATTGAAGAAATGAAAAATTACCTTACCGAAAACCTTAATGTATAAAAAACGACGATTTCCCGTTTTTTTGAAGAGACATGTCATAGCAATGATCAAATTATGACCTGTGTCGCTGAACGAAATTGTAACTCGATTCCTGGAAGGATGGAGGGATAAGAAATTGATTTATATCAATGAATGCTGGCTTAATAACTGGACAAGTCAGAAAAGTGGGAGGAACAAAATAGGTTATACTCAATCCAAAGTAGATCGATATGTGGATAATAGTCTAAGAGGAATCCTCCACTCTCATAAATTTATTTTGGTTGGATATGGGGAAGGTACTTTTTATGATGACCTACTTTTAACTGAAGGTCATTTTTGAATTTACACATTATGTTAAACAACTTGAGATATTTTCACTCAAGCAATGAAAGCCATTCTGCTATTGAAAATCATACTAAGGCATTAAAATCCATAGAGGAAATGAGAAATTCATTAAAAAATGTGATAAATATTTTAAAATTGTACAAATGCTTACTTAAAGACAAGAAGTGGTGGTCTGTGAGTGTCGATAGAAGAGGAGAAAGTCGGGACAGTGTATTAAACAGCGATGCTGACTCCCAAATTATTAATTATTTTAATAAAAGTAGAATATCATGTATTATAGAGAAAGATACAGAGGTAACAAAAGTGAAAAATAATGTAATAAGGAAAGTAAACAAATTCTTAAAAAAGGATTTTGCAGAAAGAGAAAGATGAATACAAATACTCACATTAGATGAATGGAAAAATGATATTATTAGTTATGATAAAATGCAAGGCCGACCAAGTGTAACTATTAGAATACAAGACCAGAAGATGGAATGCTAGATCGATACAGGAGCTACAGTAAATGTCATGAGTTGGAGCAAATTTGAGAAACTGAAAGATGTAGAGCTAACAACAACGACTGATAAATTGAGATGTGCTAATAATAGTGTTTTAGAAACGAAGAGTAAAGCAATATTAGAAATAGGAATAAATGGCAGGAAAAGAAGAGTAAAGTTTACGATAGTAACATATATGACTCCAGAGGTAACTGGTTGCAAAAACAATTTGGTATACAATTAAAGTAACCAGTAGAATAGGTCGAGAAAACGAAGCAAGAGTACATATGCAATGTCGAAGCCAAATTTGGGAAGACAAAAACGGAGATGGAAAGATTTCGATGAGCAAAGAATACATTAAAGATAAATAACACGATACTACTGAACACTAAAAAGGAATCAAAATGTTTTATGGCTATTAAATTGGGCATCGGCTGCACAAAGCTGTTGAAGCATAAAATAGATGCTCAAGGAAAACAGATAAATATTAAACCTTGGACACAGCTAGTCAACTTGGAAAGTAAAATAGATGAAGCAATAAAAAACCTATGGGAAAACTATATCATCAAAAAGTGTAATTTTTGTCAACACTTCAATCATTATTTATATGGAAAACGGTTCATTTTAAGAGCGGACCATAAAGCTATCACGTTTATATCATCATAAAGAAACCAGAAACAACGCAATTTCAGATATGGATTAATTACCTCAGTAGTCTGGATATTAAAATACAGTATAGAAAAGGTACGGATCATGCAAATGGAAATAAGTTGTCAAGGAGTACATGTGGAACATTCACACAATGTTTATTGGCAAACGAAGACGCGAAAGTGGAAAGAATGAAAACTCGAAGAATAAAAACGATGGAAAAAGATGAAGATCATAAGTGGCAAAAAGATAATACAGAAATAGAACAAATAAAAAAGGAAATAGCACAGGGTTCAAGTTGGAAATTTATACTGGTAGACAACGCGGTGAAAACTATAGAGTGTAAGATATGGATACCTAGAGAAAAAAGATAAGAAATGATAAAAAGTATGCATATTTTGATATCACACGCAGGAGCAGAAAAGGCGAACAAATATGTAGCGGACAATTACGAAATGGGAGACATAAAAGAATCAGCAAAAGAAGCAATTGGACAATTCGAGGCATGTCAAAGAACGAAAGTTGTGACAACAAAGATGAAAGAAGAGACAACAAAACCGACTGCAGATGAGCTGTGGGAGAAAGTGTACATTGATATATATGGCCCATTACAGGAAACATTCAGAAAGAAAAATTATATAATCTCATTTATTGATCAATTTGGCAGATTTATCCTTCTGACTGCTGTCGCTTAACAGGATGAGGAAACGGTGAATTAAGCAATTCTACAAAAATGGATTCTTAGATTTGGAGCACCAAAGGAAATTTACACAGATTGTGGAAAAGTATTTGAATCTAATACGATGAAAGATTTTACAAAATTAATGGGAATTACACTATGCTTTTCAAGTCCATACCACCTTAATACAAATAGTGTGATAGAACGGCAATTCAGGATAATAAGAGACTATATAAATACATCATTAAAAGATAAAACTAGAACAGATTTGGCAGAGGTCATACCAGAAATTGAATTTACCATGAATGCAACATTTCAGAAATCAATTGGACGAAGTCCCGCAGAAGTAATATTTGGAAGAAAAATAACTCGAGAACAATTTCATAGAAAAGCGACAATTTCACAAAGAGAAGATACAAGAGAAACAACGCAGACAAAGAGATCATTCAATATTGGAGATGAGGTTCTGGTAAAAGTATAATCAAGAACGAATGACAGGGAAAGATACGAAGGATCATACAAAATAATGCAGAAGACCCATGATCGCCGATATCTGCTACAAGACCAAAGTGGGAAAATGCTTCAAAGAAATGTTCAAAAGATGAAGAAATATCTTAAAGAAGCGGGATGTGAGATGTTTTCAGCCGAGAATTGAATATTTCAATGATTTGTTAAGATAATTTTATATGATAAATAATGGACTATTAAAATAAATTTTTAAATAATTTTTAAATTAAAAAGAGATTTGTTAAAGATACATTTAAATAAATTTTTAAAAGAAGTTTTATTAGTAAATAATTTCTAAATAAATACATTTTCAATATTGAAAATTTTAATAAATTGTTTTGAAAATATTTTATTCTAGGCTGAAAATTAGTTTGAAAAATATACAATATTTCATTAAATAACTACTTGGAATTATGATGTTATCCTTTGAACATGATTTAAAAAATAATTTAGAAGATGGTCTAGCAAATTACTGCATTTGTATTGCAAACAACATACGTAAGTGAACCTCTTGTGTGTGACCTTTGTATGTGAGTCATACATGATTTGCAGACGTATTACAATTTATTTGTTTATGATATATCAACTATAATTAGAACGTGTACTAAATTATGATATTACAAGTAAAATAAAAATGTTTTTTACTCAATATTTCTCTCTCTTAATTTATATTATATTTCATATAATATATTGAAAATGTCAACTCGAAATCTCCATAAGGAAATTGTTCATACTATTTTGTACTTCAAGTACCTATATGAACATAAGGTTCAGACTTCTTTAACATATTTTAGATATGATTAGGCTATCTCTTTTAATCCGAAGTTAATGAATATATAAAAATTTATATTAACACTAGAACGAAGATTTACCATATACCTATTTCTACCAACCTGTAAAATTGACCGGGTTGTTTGTTTAATTAAGCAAAATAATAGAATTCAAGAAATAAAACTATAAATTCATAAGATAATTTAATTTTAAAGAAAATAAAATATATTTTATTTAAATATTATAATTATATAACATAAAGAGTAGTATCATTCATTTTGTATTTAAGTTTCATTTTATTTACTACAATTTTTACATCAATTTTTTTGTGAAAGTACATTTGCCACAAACATATTTTTGGCAACGAGTACAGGTATTTGCGGATTTATTCTCATTGCATAAACCTATTTGACATGTTGTTCAAGTATTCTAGTTCCAATGAGTCTTCCTACTTTCCTGAAAGTTCTTCTGCTAATTGAAACAAGAAATATTTATTTGATAAATTTTTTCCAGTTATTTATTTGTATAAAATCCATGGATTTATTGCAGCTAAGTCAAGAATATTGAAGAATATTTGCAGAGGCCATCTTGGAGATCGTGACTTCACATAATACTTCCTGGCCATTTGAACGGTAACATATACTCCGAATTTAGTATTATTATTTTATAGTTTCACACATCTTTTTTTCATCTTTTTCAATGCTAACTGAATTATGTTTCTTACTCAGCAAAAGAACTTTTTTTGTTGACTTATTTTTATATATTGTCAAAGTGGCATTGTTTGTTTTATAAATTACAGATGAAAATCAAGGTAAACTATCTTTTTTTTGTTTCGCTAGTTTTGGCAATTCTTTTTTGTTCCAACTAAAGTAGTACCTTTCTCCAATAATTTTGAACCTAGTGATAGTCTGGTGAAAAAATTGTCAGTCGTTACATTTCTTCTAGAATAGGTATTTGGTTTAATTAATTTTGGAAAAAATTCAGCCAAAGGAACTGACGATTCCTTTGTTGTATCCTTTCCTAAATACCGAAAACCATTTATATTAAATTTACTATTGAGATCAGATGTCAACCAAAATTTTATTCCAAACTTATCAGGTTTGTTCGGTATATATTGAGCTCGTCGATTGTAATATTTTGTCCCGGTATGTTGCAGTTCTGACTATTTTCAATGAAAGATTTTTCAAACTTATGAAATCATTGCAAATTTATCCGTTTTTAATCGCAAACTTCTTTCAGTGTTTATATCAAAGCGGATAAAACGTAAAATATTTGTGAAGTCATTCCTTGGCATAGTTTTTGAAAAAAAGGCGGGCGCCCATTTCTGGCACCATAAATAAGATAATTTCAAGTTCTTGGCTTCATATGCGCCACGCGCAAATTAAATGGCTAGAAAAGCATTGAATTTTTCTTCTGAATACTTTTTTATGAAGAATCATAATTAGTGAAACTCCATGCACCTATACTACACAACAT
>CAUHTR010007326.1:32713-48129 GCA_959609185.1 Schmidtea polychroa
AAATGTAATGAAATGTGGAGATGACGATTGTGAATGTGTTAATAAATTTTAGTTAATTATTTCTTATACTTTCTTAATATTTCTTATATATTTATTTAAAAAATAAAACATAACTACATCAACTTTTATTTAAAAATCTAGAAATTACATACAAAATAGCGACACCTGTTGAAAATTTAATAAAGTTTTTAAATCTTCTTTTATGCTGGTCGATTTCCTTAGCATTTCGGGCGAGTTGTTTCAATGTACCCTATCCGCCATTGGCTTCTATCCATGGAGTAAATTTAGACTTGATTATCTAAAAAATCAATATTATTAAAATATAGATTATAAAAGTATTACTTCTTGAGACCATTGATAATAGTGTTGTGAGTCCCATGAACTTTTTGCAATTATAATCTTCATATAAGTGAACCTTACAATTAATCGGGTCCACTTTATTTCGTCATCGAATAGACAATTGAATATTCTATTGAAGTAGAACTTCTTCGTCTCCAGACACTCCATATCCATATTTCTTCAGTCCGATTAATTAGGTAACTGAGGCTTTCCGTAATGCCTGTATTAACGACCTCATTTAACAAGTTGTCGATAAAATTAGGTTGCAACATTTCTACAGTAATTTAAAATGTTTTATTTATACTACTACAGAATTGTGTGCAATATGATTCTGATTGGTTAACAGACTATAAATGTAAAATATATACGAGTTTTGATTTGTTACAACATGAAAACTATATTTCTATTGCTAATTATTATAACGAGTGTGTGCTCACACAATACAACAATAAAAGTGGAGTCTTTTGACAAATCAATATGTGTTTGTCCATATACCGCAAAGTTGATGGATATTTTATATATTATTGACAAACCAAAATTGGCAAAGCATCCAGGAAAAAGAATATCCGAAAGATTGGAGAATTAAGAAAACAGCTATGACCTATCATTTGAATATATACAAAATATAAAATTTAAATTGATTGATCATATTAAAGTTTTCAATAACTCAATTGTTGAAAAAAAAAGAATATGAAAATTATTGAAAATAAGCATGAGTATTTGCTAAGAAAGATTGAATTATTATTAAGCGAAATTCAAACAATCAAAGGATCGATAGAATATCTGAAAAACAATTCAACGTTACCAATTTCAAACAATATTGCTGCAAATATGAGTACATCAATATTTAGATTACCATTGTTAATTTTAAATTATTTATTGTTTAATAAATGTATTAATCTGTTTTATTAATATTATTATTATTATATTATAGTTGAAATTTTTTATAAGTTTTTGTAAGTTAGTATTATTATAATTATTATTATTATAATTGTTATTATTACTTAAAACAATAAAATGATAATTTAAGCCTTTTGCTGCAAATAATGTATTTAATGAAAGAATTTTCAACTATAAGATAGTCCTTGTCACTCAAGATTGACAAGGACTATTTTATAGTCGAAAATTCTTTCATTAAATACATTATTTGCAGCAAAAGGCTTAAATTATCATTTTATTGTTTTAAATAATAAATGCTGCTACAAAGCAATCATCATTTTATACTTTCAAAAGGCCTGAGCCGGGCAAAATACTTGGAGAGGAGATTGACAAGGACTATCTTATAGTCGAAAATTCTTTCATTAAATACATTATTTGCAGCAAAAGGCTTAAATTATCATTTTATTGTTTTAAATAATAAATGCTGCTACCAAGCAATCATCATTTTATACTTTCAAAAGGCCTGAGCCGGGCAAAATACTTGGAGAGGAGATTGACAAGGACTATCTTATAGTCGAAAATTCTTTCATTAAATACATTATTTGCAGCAAAAGGCTTAAATTATCATTTTATTGTCTTAAATAATAAATGCTGCTACCAAGCAATCATCATTTTATACTATTATTATTACTATTACTATTACTATTATTATTATTATTATTATTATTATTATTATTATTATTATTATTATTATTATTATTATTATTATTATTATTATTATTATTATTAGTAATCGTTTGAGTATGCACATGGATTGAAGGCTCTTTGTTAATATTACTTTCAACTAATATTAACTAATAATATTTCAACTAATATTTCAACTTTCATATATCGACAATATTATTACGTTGCAGTAGTTTAGACTATTGAACAACATATTGAATTACCTTTAGAATGATACCTATATTAAACAGTTATTAAAATGTTGAAGGTTTTTGACCTTTTGAAGGTTAAGGATACATCTTAAACCATTAATGACCATTAGATAGAGCTCTTCAAGACCTTTCGAATGATACCCATGAAGTTTGACATCATTTGACCACCCTTAATGAGTCATTTGGATGAGTCGTTGATGACGTCATTTATGACTCACCAGGGGGCGGGTATGAGTCATGTCCTTTGTTATGAGTCATCGATGAGTCTTATGTCTTTATTTAACGATGAGTCATGCAGCGCACATGTACCTACTTGTACCTAATATATATTTATTTATTTATTTCAGTCAATTTTGAGAAAAAAAATAGCTGAAAATTTTTTTAAATCTATCTTTGAAGAATTTACGTTAAGTTATCATAAAAATGAAATATCATTGTAAGATTTATTTTTAAGTTAAAATTAAGTTAATTCCTTAGAATTTCAGATATTTCTATCAAAACCCTTCTGTTTCGAGAAGGTGAAGGGATGATGTTGTAAGTTTTCTTTATGAGGTATAATAAATATATTATTTGATAGGGTTGAAGATGTTGCTGGAACGTTTGTAATGTCTGTAACCGCAAAATGAGATCATAAATTGTAAATTTTACTTATAGATTAAAACATAATGTTCCTTTAGTATTTCGTAAATTGACGAAGTCCAAATAATAAATGCCATGGCAACTGGCGAAGATTATTTACACTTCGAGAAATTATTTTGGATACCCAAAAGCTCAATCAAGTTCATAGTTTGTAAATATAAAACATTTGGTCATAGAGCAAGATAGGTGACACTAAACAAAAGATTTTAGAAGGAAACAAATTGTTGGATTTTGTTGAAAGAAACATGCGCTTGAATTGAAGAAATGAAAAATTACCTTACCGAAAACCTTAATGTATAAAAAACGACGATTTCCCGTTTTTTTGAAGAGACATGTCATAGCAATGATCAAATTATGACCTGTGTCGCTGAACGAAATTGTAACTCGATTCCTGGAAGGATGGAGGGATAAGAAATTGATCTATATCAATGAATGCTGGCTTAATAACTGGACAAGTCAGAAAAGGGGGAGGAACAAAATAGGTTATACTCAATCCAAAGTAGATCGATATGTGGATAGCCTAAGAGGAATCCTCCACTCTCATAAATTTATTTTGGTTGAATATGGGGAAGGTACTTTTTATGATGACCTACTTTTAACTGAAGGTCATTTTTGAATTTACACATTATGTTAAACAACTTGAGATATTTTCACTCAAGCAATGAAAGCCATTCTGCTATTGAAAATCATACTAAGGCATTAAAATCCATAGAGGAAATGAGAAATTCATTAAAAAATGTGATAAATATTTTAAAATTGTATAAATGCTTACTTAAAGACAAGAAGTGGTGGTCTGTGAGTGTCGATAGAAGAGGAGAAAGTCGGGACAGTGTATTAAACAGCGATGCTGACTCCCAAATTATTAATTATTTTAATAAAAGTAGAATATCATGTATTATAGAGAAAGATACAGAGGTAACAAAAGTGAAAAATAATGTAATAAGGAAAGTAAACAAATTCTTAAAAAAGGATTTTGCAGAAAGAGAAAGATGAATACAAATACTCACATTAGATGAATGGAAAAATGATATTATTAGTTATGATAAAATGCAAGGCCGACCAAGTGTAACTATTAGAATACAAGACCAGAAGATGGAATGCTAGATCGATACAGGAGCTACAGTAAATGTCATGAGTTGGAGCAAATTTGAGAAACTGAAAGATGTAGAGCTAACAACAACGACTGATAAATTGAGATGTGCTAATAATAGTGTTTTAGAAACGAAGAGTAAAGCAATATTAGAAATAGGAATAAATGGCAGGAAAAGAAGAGTAAAGTTTACGATAGTAATATATATGACTCCAGAGGTAACTGGTTGCAAAAACAATTTGGTATACAATTAAAGTAACCAGTAGAATAGGTCGAGAAAACGAAGCAAGAGTACATATGCAATGTCGAAGCCAAATTTGGGAAGACAAAAACGGAGATGGAAAGATTTCGATGAGCAAAGAATACATTAAAGATAAATAACACGATACTACTGAACACTACAAAGGAATCAAAATGTTTTATGGCTGATAAATTGGGCATCGGCTGCACAAAGCTGTTGAAGCATAAAATAGATGCTCAAGGAAAACAGATAAATATTAAACCTTGGACACAGCCAGTCAACTTGGAAAGTAAAATAGATGAAGCAATAAAAAACCTATGGAAAAAACTATATCATCAAAAAGTGTAATTTTTTGTCAACACTTCAATCATTATTTATATGGAAAACGGTTCATTTTAAGAGCGGACCATAAAGTTATCACGTTTATATCATCATAAAGAAACCAGAAACAACGCAATTTCAGATATGGATTAATTACCTCAGTAGTCTGGATATTAAAATACAGTATAGAAAAGGTACGGATCATGCAAATGGAAATAAGTTGTCAAGAAGTACATATGGAACATTCACACAATGTTTATTGGCAAACGAAGACGCGAAAGTGGAAAGAATGAAAACTCGAAGAATAAAAACGATGGAAAAAGATGGAAAAATAGAACAAATAAAAAAGGAAATAGCACAGGGTTCAAGTTGGAAATTTATACTGGTAGACAACGTGGTGAAAACTATAAAGGGTAAGATATGGATACCTAGAGAAAAAAGACAAGAAATGATAAAAAGTATGCATATTTTGATATCACACGCAGGAGCAGAAAAGACGAACAAATATGTAGCGGACAATTACGAAATGGGAGACATAAAAGAATCAGCAAAAGAAGCAATTGGACAATTCGAGGCATGTCAAAGAACGAAAGTTGTGACAACAAAGATGAAAGAAGAGACAACAAAACCGACTGCAGATGAGCTGTGGGAGAAAGTGTACATTGATATATATGGCCCATTACAGGAAACATTTAGAAAGAAAAATTATATAATCTCATTTATTGATCAATTTGGCAGATTTATCCTTCTGACTGCTGGCGCTTAACAGGATGAGGAAACGGTGAATTAAGCAATTCCACAAAAATGGATTCTTAGATTTGGAGCACCAAAGGAAATTTACACAGATTGTGGAAAAGTATTTGAATCTAATACGATGAAAGATTTTACAAAATTAATGGGAATTACACTATGTTTTTCAAGTCCATACCACCTTAATACAAATAGTGTGATAGAACGGCAATTCAGGATAATAAAAGACTATATAAATACATCATTAAAAGATAAAACTAGAACAGATTTGGCAGAGGTCATACCAGAAATTGAATTTACCATGAATGCAACATTTCAGAAATCAATTGGACGAAGTCCGCAGAAGTAATATTTGGAAGAAAAATAACTCGAGAACAATTTCATAGAAAAGCGACAATTTCACAAAGAGAAGATACAAGAGAAACAACGCAGACAAAGAGATCATTCAATATTGGAGATGAGGTTCTGGTAAAAGTATAATCAAGAACGAATGACAGGGAAAGATACGAAGGATCATACAAAATAATGCAGAAGATCCATGATCGCCGATATCTGCTACAAGACCAAAGTGGGAAAATGCTTCAAAGAAATGTTCAAAAGATGAAGAAATATCTTAAAGAAGCGGGATGTGAGATGTTTTCAGCCGAGAATTGAATATTTCAATGATTTGTTAAGATAATTTTATATGATAAATAATGGACTATTAAAATAAATTTTTAAATAATTTTTAAATTAAAAAGAGATTTTGTTAAAGATACATTTTAAATAAATTTTTTAAAAGAAGTTTTATTAGTAAATAATTTCTAAATAAATACATTTTCAATATTGAAAATTTTAATAAATTGTTTTGAAAATATATTATTCTAGGCTGAAAATTAGTGTGAAAAATATACAATATTTCATTAAATAACTACTTGGAATTATGATGTTATCCTTTGAACCTGATTTAAAAAATAATTTAGAAGATGGTCTAGCAAATTACTGCATTTGTATTGCAAACAACATACGTAAGTGAACCTCTTGTGTGTGACCTTTGATGTGAGTCAAACATGATTTGCAGACGTATTACAATTTATTTGTTTAAGATATATCAACTATAATTAGAACGTGTACTAAATTATGATATTACAAGTAAAATAAAAATGTTTTTTACTCAATATTTCACTCTCCTGATTTATATTATATTTCATATAATATATTGAAAATATCAACTCGAAATCTCCATAAGGAAATTGTTCATACTATTTTGTACTTCAAGTACCTATATGAACATAAGGTTCAGACTTCTTTAACATATTTTAGATATGATTAGGCTATCTCTTTAATCCGAAGTTAATGAATATATAAAAATTTATATTAACACTAGAACGAAGATTTACCATATACCTATTTCTACCAACCTGTAAAATTGACCGGGTTGTTTGTTTAATTAAGCAAAATAATAGAATTCAAGAAATAAAACTATAAATTCATAAGATAATTTAATTTTAAAGAAAATAAAATATATGTCATTTAAATATTGTAATTATATAACATAAAGAGTAGTATCATTCATTTTGTATTTAAGTTTCATTTTATTTACTACAATTTTTACATCAATTTTTTTTGAAAGTACATTTGCCACAAACATATTTTTGGCAACGAGTACAGGTATTTGCGGATTTATTCTCATTGCATAAACCTATTTGACGTGTTGTTCAAGTATTCTAGTTCCAATGAGTCTTCCTACTTTCCTGAAAGTTCTTCTGCTAATTGAAACAAGAAATATTTACTTGATAAATTTTTTCCAGTTATTTATTTGTATAAAATCCATGGATTTATTGCAGCTAAGTCAAGAATATTGAAGAATATTTGCAGAGGCCATCTTGGAGATCGTGACTTCACATAATACTTCCTGACCATTTGAACGGTAACATATACTCCGAATTTAGTATTATTATTTTACAGTTTCACACGTCTTTTTTTCATCTTTTTCAATGCTAACTGAATTATGTTTCTTACTCAGCAAAAGAACTTTTTTTGTTGACTTATTTTTATATATTGTCAAAGTGGCATTGTTTTTTTTATAAATTACAGATGAAAATCAAGGTAAACTATCTTTTTTTGTTTCGCTAGTTTTGGCAATTTTTTTTTGTTCCAACTAAAGTAGTACCTTTCTCCAATAATTTTGAACCTAGTGATAGTCTGGTGAAAAAATTGTCAGTCGTTACATTTCTTCTAGAATAGGTATTTGGTTTAATTAATTTTGGAAAAAATTCAGCCAAAGGAACTGACGATTCCTTTGTTGTATCCTTTCCTAAATACCGAAAACCATTTATAATAAATTTACTATTGAGATCAGATGTCAACCAAAATTTTATTCCAAACTTATCAGGTTTGTTCGGTATATATTGAGCTCGTCGATTGTAATATTTTGTCCCGGTATGTTGCAGTTCTGACTATTTTCAATGAAAGATTTTTCAAACTTATGAAATCATTGCAAATTTATCCGTTTTTAATCGCAGACTTCTTTCAGTGTTTATATCAAAGCGGATAAAACGTAAAATATTTGTGAAGTCATTCCTTGGCATAGTTTTTGAAAAAAAAGGCGGGCGCCCATTTCTGGCACCATAAATAAGATAATTTCAAGTTCTTGGCTTCATATGCGCCACGCGCAAATTAAATAGCTAGAAAAGCATTGAATTTTTCTTCTGAATACTTTTTTATGAAGAATCATAATTAGTGAAACTCCATGCACCTATACTACACAACATATAACAATTTGAATTTTAAATCAAAAGGACCCAAAATGAAAATTAAACGGAAAATGAAATTAAACTATATTTAAAATTGAATGTCATACTTTAGCAAAGTTGTTATTGACTTGATCAAGTTGAAGAATAGTTGGAATACAATTATAATTAATAGATTTACAATTTTCAGAAAATAATTTCCATGGATGCTGCTTCATTTTCGAAGATAACATAATACCATTTCCTATAATATTATTGGATAAAAATCTTTTCTTTTAAAATTAGAATTTGTAAATAATAAAAGAATAAATTTACAAATATTATTGTTTACAATAAAAGAAAAATTTTATTAAAATATTTTTTAGTTTGATAAAATTTTATTACGATTATTATTTGATAATTGGTTTGAATATTCTTATTTTAATTTAGTTGTTATTAATACGATTCCTAGCTTGAAGAATGCATTGCTATATATTTCGACTGTTTAACAGTATTCTTCAAGCTAGGAATCGTATTAATAACAACTAAATTAAAATAAGAATATTCAAACCAATTATCAAATAATAATCGTAATAAAATTTTATCAAACTAAAAAATATTTTAATAAAATTTTTCTTTTTGAGAAAAAAAATTTTTTTAATCATAGAAATTGTTTTTTTTGATACAAAAAAATTTAACAAACATTAATATCATTCCAATATACGTTATATTATTTTTAATACATTCAAAATCCCTGTAGACTGGGTACTTTGAATATTAATTATTGGATTTAAAGATCTAATAAGCAACGCCTCACACGTTTATAGTTCCCAGTAATTACTCAAATTTTTCGACAAATCTGAAAATCAGAAATACTTATTTTTTTACTGGTATACTTCTTAAAATGATCACTAATATGGGTCAGTCCATTCCGGAGCCAATGCTCAAGAACTGGAGTACCGAGATGACGTCCTAACTTTCTAATGTATGTGGCATTACACACATTACATGGAAATTGATACACGAATTCTGAACTCAGACCAACTGGAGTTGGAAACTTATTAGTGAACAAGCTACCAACCTTGCAAGACATTGAAACAATCCTAAATAGTCTTATCTACATTTTTAATGATATTTAGCTTGAATTATCTGAAGCCTTCTGAATAAGGTAATTTTGATCAATGTGCTTCGATCGAATTTTTTCATCTTCCGAAATTGACAACGTATTAACTTCAACATCAATAGGATCATTGCCTCCAGAAAAACTTGTACAAGGGTCATGAGTATTTATTATGCGCTCAAGAAAAGATTTAGAACAACGATTCTCAACCGCCGGGTCGCGACCCGGTACCGGGTCGTGGAAAATTTTGTGCGGGTCGTGAGCAAATTTGAAAAAAAATTTATTTAATGCTAATTTTTTACAATTAATCAATAAATATAATTTAAAAATTGCTAAAAATTAATCAAGTTTTTAATAATCCTAAACTTTTTCCAATCCTAAATGAAACGTAAAAAAAGACAAGCAACATTAAACAATTTTGTTATAAATGTTAACAATAACAATTCAACAGCTGTTGAAAACAATGATGAAGAAGAAGTTCAATGTCCACCCGAAAAAAAGAAGAGGTCAAGTTTTGTTCGCAAATACAACATTACTTTATAAGATTTGGATTTATTTCTTGGCCTGGATCAGATGCAAGTTGTCCCAAACCACAATGTATTATTTGTGGGGAAGTGCTGTCCAATGAAAGCATGAAAGCAAATAATTTATCACGACATTTGAACTCAAAACACAAAGAATTGGAATCAAAACCAATTGATTTCTTTGAGAGAAAAGCTTCTGAGATAAAAAGCCAAAAAAAAATCATTTCAAAAGTCCCTTTTAGCCAACAAATCACTTTTAAAGGCTTCCTATTTGGTTGCTTTTCGAATTGCCGAATGTAAAAAACCATTTGCAATTGCTGAAAAACTAATAAAACCATGCTTGGTGGATGTTTGTTCAGAGATTTTGGGTTTAAAAGATGGTGGCAAAATGAAGGCCATTCCTTTATCCAATGACACAATGGGAAGAAGGATTGAGGAATTATCGGCAGATATTGAAGATCAACTCATCGAAAAGGTCAAGAAGTCAGAGTCATTTGCAATCCAAATGGATGAGTCAACAGATGTTGCAAACAAAGCAGTTCTTTTATGTCATTTTAGATATGTTGATTATGACAGCAGTGACCTCAAAGAAGACCTTTTGTGTTGAAGTGAGATTCCCTCTTACACAACCAGTTCAGAAATCTTTCGCATCATTGATGAATATGTCAAAAAAAATTCTTTGAACTGGAAATTTTGCATTGGATTGTGTACAGATGGTGCAGCAAACATGGTTGGCAGACTTTCAGGTGTAAGAACAAGAATCCAAGAAGTTGCTGGTGATACATTTAAATTTACTCACTGTGTTAATCACCGTGAGCATTTAGCAGCAAAAAAAATGTCTCCCGAATTACATGAAGTTCTTTCAGTTTCAATTCAGATTGTTAATTTCATCAAGAGCAACGCACTCAATTCCCAATTGTTCACAATTCTGTGTGATGAAATGGATTCAGGAAATTCACAGTTGCTACTTCACGCTGAAGTGCGCTGGCTTTCCAGAGGGAGAGTTCTTACAAGGTTCTACGAGTTGTGAGATGAGGTGAAAATCTTTTGAAGTCAAAAAAATTCAGATCATGCCAAACATTTCTTTGATGAAGAATGGATTGCAAAACTTGCTTATTTATCAGACTTCTTTTCTCTGATAAATCAGCTGAATCTGAGTCTACAAGGTCCAATGACAACTGTCTTCAATGTCTGGAATAAAATTGATGCTTTTAAGAAAAAAATAAAAACTTGGTAAACCGCACACAAGAGCAGAATTATGAAATGTTTCCTTCATTTAACGATTTCACAGAATCTTTTGACTTGAATTTGGATAATGTTTTTTCTTGTATCACTCAACATTTAGAAGTGCTTGCTCAAATGTTTGACAGCTACTATCCACCCAATGACGATGTTCGATTTGGAAACATGTGGATATCCAATCCATTTCTTGATCACCAACAAAACAACCTTTCAAACACAGAAGGAGAAAAATTGATTGAGTTATCATCAGATATGGGATTGAAATCAATGTTTAACTCAATGAGCATTACACAGTTTTGGATAAAAGTCAAGGAGGAATATCCAGCCCTCAGCAAAATTGCCATTCACATTTTATTACCCTTTTCTACAACTTACTTGTGTGAATCAGCATTTTCAGCAATGTCAATTATTAAAACGAAGCAAAGAAACAGGTTATTTACTGGCCCTGCTTTGCGACTTGCTATCACTTCTTTAAAACCAAGAATAGACAAACTGGTACGAGAGAAAGAGCAACAACAATCACATTAATTTATAAAATTATGTTTCTAATTGTTTTGATTTCGTTATTGTTGATCCTTTTATAATAAATATTTTGTTCATCTGTTAACTTTTTTTAAAATTATTAATTTTATTAGATTGTAAAGTCAAACTGAATTTACGGGTCGTGAAAAAAATTGAGATTTTTTACGGTCCGTACTGCTTTTTGGGTTGAGAAACACTGATTTAGAATATTCATTTTAAGAAGCAAAACAACCAGAGAATCAACACTTTTTACTGAATTGATAAACGTGGATGATAAAGACCATGCACGAAAAACTCATCCTTTCACCATATTTCGCTTGTATTTATATTCACAGAAGTTCTCAGACCAGTATCAGTCGCTTTTCTGTATATTTTCTCTGTATAGACGACACACATCAAATGATACCATAAATTCATCTATACTTTTTTTATTCGGCTGTGCAATAAACGTTGAAAATTAAAAGCTGTCCTTACATTCAAAATTAGTAATCATTAAAAGTTTTAATAACCTATCCAAAAACTTTGCAATTCTGTTTTGAGCAGTTCCCACTATCGACAAAACCGGTCTCATTGGCATACCCACTTTATATACTTTAGGTAGTATAGAGTTTTGCTGGTTGGGAGCCTTTCGGATGAATAAACTTAGCCAAGTCAACGTTCATGTTTCATATCTGCTGTTTTTTTATTTTGAAAAAGAATAATTTTATTAAAATATTTTTTAGTTTGATACAATTTGATTACGATTATTATTTATTAATTTGTTTGAATAATCTTATTTTCATTTGGTTGTTATTAATACGATTCCTAGCCCGAATAAGACTGTTAAACTGTTGAAATATATATCAATGTTATATAATATAAATGTTGCAAAATTTAAACATTAAACATCCTAATATTAACTTTAAACATGGCATTTAACATCGTAATATTTTAGTTACTACACCTTTATGATTCTCTACACTAGATTATTTGTCAAATTATTAAGCAATTAGCCAGATTTCGCATCAAAAAGGTTAATGCCAGTTACTCGTGAATTGAGTAACAGATAATATTTTAATATTAAATAAGTATAAATTTAAAATCATTAATTATAAAATCAATTGAAAATTAAATTTAAATTACCATAACTCCTTTGAACAATAAGTGATCATTAATAATTAGAACTTCAAGTTGTCGAAATTTAATAGTGTTTTTATTACAGTATTTAAAATATATACGAACTCTAAATTGTTTCCTGCTTTTCTAACCATCTGTACATGGAATTAGAAAACTAAAAATAGAAATTAAAACTATATGAAGATAAGCATTGCCAAATTAATTAAAAGTTATTTCTAATAATTTTGAAAGATACATATATAATTTTTATATATTAATACACCTGGACATGATTTGTTTAGAAATTCGTATAGCCTAAGGTAATTTAAAGTTCTAATTGATAAAAATTGATTACAATTTTAAAGTAATATACATTATGTCTTATTTAAAAATAAAATTTACCTTTCACGCAAAAATAAATCATATGTTCTAAGATAGTAAAAAAGTTATTAACTTCTGGTGTGAAATCATCCAAGTAATCTTGATAACATGACTTTTCCAACAAACTTTTTACAGAAAGACTAAAAATAATTTAATAATAAAGCATTCTGAAATAAAAAAAATTGATTCTAAATTAATCGTAGAATTAACTTTATATGAAAATTAAGACAACTTGTGTACATTGTAAAATTTTAAAAAATGACATTATAAAGAAAATCTAATTACCTTAATACTGAAATAATATTATTTTTTATAATTGATAACGACTTGTGCGGTTCCAATGGATTCATAAAAATTCCATAAAATGTCAAATTTTGACCTAAATTTATTTTAACAAATATTTTATTTAATTATTTTAAACAAAAGACTGATACCTTTCAGATAGAATTATAATCGGATATTGCTCTAACCCATTTTTAATGCTTTTGAAGTCAGCTTAAAAAGTTCTAGTTAATAGAACTTATCTCAATAAATCTTATGTAGTTTAATTGCACAACAAAAATAAAATATTTAAATTTACTTTTAAAATTTGTGTCATATGTCTAAGAGAAAGAATTATTAAAATTATTGAACCCATAAATAATGTAATATGGTTAAATAATTTGAATATATATAGATTTTAATGTACGAGTAACAAGTGATGGTTTTATAGTAAAGTTTAAAAAAATATTAATTCAATTCTTTACAGCAACAAAATGTTTTAGTCGCCACTAATCTCTGTCAGTATTGTTAAACAAAAACAAGGAAAATAACCCGGTTTTTAATTAAAACGAAAAAACGACGCTGAAGAAATGTGAAGAATTTATACCATGAAAAGAAAAACAGAAAAATTATACGAGAAATAAATTAGACTAAAATAAATTGGAAGTGAAAGAAAATGTAAATAAAACTAGAATAGACAGAATCAAATAATTTTTAAATTAAAAAAAGATACTGTTTGCTCTTACTATAAAGTCAATAAAAAATGAACAGAGAATAATCCATGGTTTTGGCCATGTTTGAAATGTACTAAGTCGTCGAAAGCTACATTGTTCTAAAAGCCTCGTATACAGCCCATCTCACATATCGCTGAAAGAACTGATATCTATCTGCACAACAGCGGCATCTGATGATGCTGGGAATCTCTATTGATCTTGACATCCCATAAGAATTGTCGGAAGAGATCGAATATCAAGATCCTGGTTTCGTTGTACACCATGTATGGAATCATCTCGGCAGGCTTGTCCTTTAATCGAAATAGTAGTTCTGGATAATATAGCCTTAATCGCTTGATCATCACCATTGAATACTCATTTGTAAAGATATGATAATAAAATGTAAATAATAAATTAAAAATTTACCGTAATTGTCGTTCGCTCATCATTGCTGCAGCACTTGG
Source organism: Schmidtea polychroa (assembly GCA_959609185.1). Taxonomy (NCBI): domain Eukaryota; kingdom Metazoa; phylum Platyhelminthes; order Tricladida; family Dugesiidae; genus Schmidtea; species Schmidtea polychroa. The sequence continues at coordinate 46,941 of CAUHTR010007326.1, forward strand.
TAATTTGTACATCTTTAAAATTCTAAATAAATGAATAAAGTTTATTGTTTTAAACAATCAATAACCAATTAGAAATTGACGAATTAGAAATCGGCCAATGAAACATTCTCATTTCAAATAATGTTAACAAAATCCTTATACTCCAAATTTCTCAACTCAAGCATGACAACCTTTCCACTAACAAACACGTTAACACATATGGGGTTATATTTTGAGTTTCAACGCCGAAAATAATTCCGGTTCAAACATACAATCACATTTTCTCGACATATTGTATAGATTGATAAACAGAGTAACGGTAATTGATTGAATTTTAATATTATTAATTCGATATTGCAATTATATCCAATAATATCCAAGGGTTCCGTACAAACCATAATTCTGCATTTGCCAGTCTTGAAAAATATTATCGAGTATTTCCCGCTTCTATCGACAATTTGCTGATGTTCTCCGGATGGGAACCTTATTTTCGATACATCAACAGTAGATGGATATATCCCGTCCACATCATTACGCCCCCTGGAAGATACCCAGGCACATTCGGAATTTTTTCAAAGGTCACGAAAATATATAGTCTTTATATACAAAAAATGCATAGATTCCATTGAAATGAGCTCCAAAGTCTCTAAATTTATTCCAGGTCACGCCATAATTTAACAACTTCTATATATTATGATAATCACACCAGTCTTATATTATAGAATTAAAATCGTATACTTCAACACACGACGAGACAGTGAATAACATCAGCATCAAATTCCATAATTTAACATCATTCATATATTGTCAAACATAGAAAATATTATATTATAGAAATAAAATCATATTCTTCAACACACGGTGGGACAATGAACAAAAGCTTTAATAAAATACTTAAAATTTTGTTTAAAAATATGGAAGTACTTTAATGTAAACGTGAATGCCTTCCACAATGAGCTTTTTTTTATAACATCCTTCCTTATAACATTTGATATTTTGATCAACTCCTGTATATATATATATATATATGATCTCTTTATCGATCAGTAATTCGATCATCACTTCTTGTCTCGAAGTAGGCATTTGTACCACTTTAAAATATTTATCGTAATCTTCAACATCATCTTCTCAATGATAATCGTTTGGAAATAGCTTCTTTATGAATAAATCCATAGACGTGGTCGACATATTAGAAGCTGCTAACACATCT